>CAWUFW010027324.1:0-27567 GCA_963921515.1 Calotriton arnoldi | reverse complement strand
AAAAAAAGTGTCCCTAATGTAACTACTTCTTAGGTGGACTAGTTTTGCTTTTTTTCTATCAAATGCTTGTTGAGAAAATCTGTGGGTCGAGCCACAGCCCCTACCAGCCTTGCCAAGTCATTCACAATGCATTACTTGTTAAAGGGCTTTAAATACATATGCAATACCACACAAGCTTTGGCAAAGTCAACAGGTCTCACCTTTTAGGCTTTGCAAATGCAAACCTATTGCCTTTGCAAATTGTTTTTGGAGTTGCTGTTCAACATCTGCAAAAAGAAAATAAGTATTGGCAAAGTAAATATGTCAGGCCTTCGCAGGCTGGTGCAGTGTCGCTGTTTTGCAAGTAACGTTTTTCAGTAACAAGCCTTTCAGTTATCCCATCAGTGGCGGCCGACACAGGTAGGAGCGGTGAGGCGGGGGCGGGGTGGGGGAGTTGACAGATGACGGGATAAGTAAAATTAAATAAAATAATAAAACCACTTACCTTGTGCTTGCCGCATCGGCAATGCAGCAAATGCAAGGTAAGTGGTTTTATTTATTTTTTATTTAATTTTACCTATCCCGTCATCTGTCGACTTCCACCCCACCCCGCCGTGCACCCCCGCCGTGCACCAACGCCTCACCGCTCTTACCTGTGCCGGCCGCCACTGTATACCATTCATTGTATTATTATTCTTTTTGAAGGATTCATTAATAAATCATCACCTAAAAAAATGTAAGCAGCTACAATAACATAATGCCACATAAAGTTTAACAAGCATTGGCAAAGTCAACAGGTCTCGCCTATACAAGATCAATTGACTTTCTCAATATTATTTTAGCCATATTGCATAGCAGCTTTCATTTTCTGTACTCTCAGCCATGTTTCACAGCTGCCACGCAGAAGTGCAACATTGCTAAAAAACACTGAATTGACAATTGCTATTGCTTCAGGCATCACTTCAATTATATCAAATGAAGTAAACCAGGACTCCCAGAAAGCATTCTGCTGGTAAAAGAAAACCCAGACATGGAGCACTTCATACTTGGTAATATGCAGGTATTTGAAAGCCTTATGTGCGAGTGCACGAAGGGCGCCCAAAGAGCGGCATGATGTGGAGACTACATAGGGTGTACCCTTGACAGGAAAACCAGCAGGTGTGATGGGCCCCCCGCTGCCAAATTCTGCAGTCAGTCTTTGAATATTTATGTACGTATAGAGGTTACTCCTTACAGCACATTATCTTTGAAGCACACAGCACCATGGTTCAGTGAAATACCATTAAGCAACGGGGAACAGTAAAAAAAGAGCCTTATGTACAATTTGAAACAATGGAAAGGTACATATTTGTGAAGAGCACTGAAAAAAATTGTGAATTACAAGGTGTTTTGCCTTTAGGACACCAGCGCGATTGATTAACAAATGAGTACCATCTCAGTTACTGTGTAACAAGAGTGATTGCATTACATCTGAGGGAAAGCGAACAAGCACTGTATTCAGTTAATTTTTCCAGTGAAGAATTTGTCTCGCAAAGCTATAATGGAAGCAACAAAGCAGTGGTAGTTTTACAACGACAATTCATAAACAAGCAATGTCAAAGCCAGTAGCTCTTGTGTTTCAAATCTAAAGAACAGAAGCCTAAATCCTCCCAAAGTCATCTGAAGTGAGAACGGCAAAATGAAACCAGCTGCCGCTGACAAAAAAAAGCAAGGAAAAGGAGAGCGACAAGCAAGCCTACCAACGGTATGTAAGAGAAAGGAGAGTGACAAGCAAGCCTACCAATGGTAAGTAATGGGTGGGCTCTAAGCCCCTTTTTAGATTTTTTTTAAAAAAAACATACACGCTGCCATTATTTGACAAGACATGGGGACCTTGCGCCTGCTATCTCTCGGATGAATTTCGAGAATTGACATACCCAACATACTTATGAGTTCTTCGACTAACCCAAAATGACCAGGACCACACAGAGAAGGGGTGGAAGGTGACTGTCCAGGGCCTGGCTCTACCTCCCCTGATCTTTCTTAACGTATTCCTGTTGTCTTTCTTGTTTTGCTACCATCACTGCACACACACCCTCTTGGCCTGTCCCTTTCCTCATGCTCCCCCCTCATACCCATTTTTTCTTCCTGTTATGTTGCAGTTGCTTAATACCTCCTCACCGGCCACTGGATGTAGGTGCGATGATTGTTGTATTTGTTGAATATATACCCAATAAGAAAAGAGATCTTAAACATAAAGAACAATGGATTCTCAAAAACAGTGCATGCACTTTCTCAGTTGAGACTTAAAATGGAGTTTAGGCAAAATAAATAGTCAGTATTTAAAGTTAATATAAATAGAAAATAAAACAAAAATACACACTTTAAAGCAGCTTTGTAAATGAAAAGAAAATACCTACTTTTAAGTGGATCTTAACAGTATGAATTGAGCAGACAAAAAGTGAATGACAGATGCCTTTCAGCATACGCCTGACTCTTCTGCTTCTTACATTTTGCGGCCGGCCCTGCATGGGTTGTAGGCGACTTGCTGTGTAACCTCATGTGGATGCATAATTCTCCTACTGCCACACCCTTGCCTCATCTTTACTTGCCCTATTCTGCGGCCGGCCCATCAATGGGTTGTAGGCGACATGCTGTGTATCTGTGGTTTATTCTCCTCTTCCTTAATAAAATAGATTTATATCAAAAAGTGAATGACGATTTAAAATCCAATGTATGACGTATGCTAAACAAAGTTATATTACGTTTACTGTGCTATAGTACATTATGTATGATGTTTTTTGAAAAATAATAATCTGACAAGAGAGCTAAAGCTGTCTCAAACGCCAGACATAAAAAGACACTTATTGGCACCAGGAAGTAGTAGTGTGGTTTTGGCACATTGTATAGCATAACACTTATACATCAAGGTCCAAGCAGCAGCAATTAATGTTATAGTGGCAACTTTTGTTTCTTTTTGGAAAAACTTTAATCATACGTAAGACCTGTCAGCCTTAGGGTGGTATTCCCCCAAACCTTTTGTCTGCTCCCCTCCTGTTTGCTGAAATTTGTTATTGTTGGCTTTAGAACTCTGTGCACTTCACCACTGCTAACCAATGGTAAAGTGCTTGTACTCCCTCCTCAAAACATGGTGAAATTGGCCTAGACCTGATTGGCACATTTAATTTACTGATAGGTCCCTAGTAAAGTGGTTCAACATGTACCCTGGGCTTGTAAAGTAAAGCTGCGAGTGGGCCTGCAGCACGTATAGTGCCACCCACTTAAGTAGCCTTTTAAAATATGTTTCTCAGACATTTTTTCCTCAAAATTTCTTCTAAGCCCAAAGGTAAGCCGAGACTGGGCCTGATCCACTTTAGATTTCTATTGAGGTCGACCATAACTTTCGACTTTGGCCTGGTCTCGTACAACTAGATGACCGTGGCTGGTGCTTTGTTCTTTTAGGCACACGTTTTTTTCCTATTGTCTAAAAACTTTAAAAATTCATAACTCCAGTTCTACTGATTGGAAATTTGCTGTTTTGGTGACAAATAATGTATTTAATTTTACTCTATGTTTCCAAATTGGTGTTGATTTTTTCTTGTATTGTGCTTTCACTTTATTACTGTTTAAGTGTTGCATAAATACTTTACACATTGCCTCTAAGTTAAACTTGATTGCGATTGTGCCAAGCTACCAGAGGGTTAACCACAGGTTAATTTAGTGACTTTTGTGGTTCATCCTGACAAGGATTGTGGGTGTTGCTTGAGAAGGGTTTTCACCCTCCTCAATCAAAAATCAAATTTCTAACAATACACCACTGCACCTTAAATGTAATTGAGAGGTAGCCGGATGGGAAATGCCTCTGCTTTACAAATTGTATGCAGGCATGGGTTACAGACTGGAATGTCTGCAAGACTGTCCTGTTCTTTCATAGATAAGATTTTGGTTAAAAGACTACCATTTGTTTGGGTGATATTAACTTATGTTACTTACAGCAGCAGAAAGCTGCTAATGTGTTGAATTAAGCAACACTAATAAAGAAATCATTGTTCTTTCTAAGCACTGTGACTGTAAAATATAACTCATGTGAGAACTTGGGTATGAGCTATTTGAGCTATATCAGCATGTTGAAGGGGTGCATCAGAGATCTGACCATAACTTTCAAGAGAAAAGCGACAAGTTAGTTTATTGTGCGCTGGAAGTAAATGATGATTATTCACACTACCGCCCAAGCAGGTAAGAAGCAACATGCACTGTCTTGATTTGCTTGTGTGCTACAATATGAGTTTCTCTCCTCTAGAGGCTAAGGGGCCGATTCCGATTCGGGCCGGAAATCTCTCCGACCGAGCCGGACCCGGAGAGATTTCCGACCGAATCGGACCCGTGCAGCCCGACCGAACGAGTACGATGCGCACGTATGCCATCGGACTCGAGTCGGTCGGACTCCCATTGAAGTCAATGGGAGCCGGTCGTACAACGCGTACGCGGGCTCCCATTGACTCAATGGGTGCAAGGCAGACAAGGGCGCCCCCTAAAGCGTGTACGCGGCGAAGCGACTCGCGCCGTACACGCACAGGTAGGGGGGACCCATGGGTCCCCCCTGTGTGCGACTCGCACGGCAACGCGTACAGGGGGGTCCGACACGGACCCCCAAAGTACGGCTCCGACTGCTCTTTCGAGCCGGAGTGCGCGGCTCGGTCGGACTGCTCGCGGCGCGCATCGTACTTACCCGGCCGGGGAACATCTCCATTGCGCGGTGCGAGTCGAGTCCGAGCGAGTCGGTCGGTGCGGTTAGACCCGGGTACGAGTCGGTCGGAGCGGTCGGGACGCCCAGACAAGTCGGTCGGCGATTTCGCATCGTACTCGCTCGCCCGGACGCGCGTACGAATCGGTCGGGAAATAGGGCTCCGAATCGGATCCGGTTAAGCCGAATCCGATTCGGAGCCCTACCGGCCGAGATCGGAATCGGCCCCATAATCCTTGGCAATGGAAGTGGGAAACCTGATTCTAATCCTCCCCCTGTTAACAGGATTTCAGGAGATCCCCTAAAACCTGGCTCTTTATCTCAAGCTAGGAAACATTTCAGGACCCACCTTCTGACTGGTCTCTACAGCACCAAGATGCCTCCGGGCAACAGTTTGCGCTTAATAAATACCTTTCATTCATTCATTCATCCCCGGTCCCCTCTAAACCAATTTGTTTGATCTTGAGTGAATCGTGTTCTCCCGTGCGAATAGCGGCACAGAAGCCATGGACACTTTAAATATGAATTGTGTGGTTCTGAGATACCGGCATATAAGGATCTGCCTGCTATCTTGAGTTTTCTTAACGTTCAATCTGTCGTAACAGCACTGTTTATGATAGACAAGTGCAGAGACCGACATGCCGTATCAGGCACCGGGCATTTTCTCGGTGGGCCAGAAGGGTGGGGCCGGTTTTTGAGTGCTGTGGGCTGTTTTTGTTACTGGGGCCGGTTTTGCAGCAGCGCTGCAATAACACTGCCCCTCTTCTGCCCCCTCCCCTGCCCCACCCACCCCCGCGGGCCGGTCCAACTGAATTGCCAGGGTTGGCTTTTGTTTTCATTTCGGCCCTGGACAAGTGCATTGTTTCCGGTGGTGCAATATTCTCTACATATATGAGAACTAGTATTTCATTTAACTAGCTCTTATAATTACCAGAGGACATGGCCATGTCTTGCTCTTCTTTGTGGCGAGAGTACAATGGAAGAGGGATGTGCCCTGCTGGTGACACCCTTGCCTTTAATCACAGCAAGATATCTTTAGTTCATCAGGAATTCATTTAACCCATGAAGCGGCTGAAATGCATGAATGAGAAGGTCCTCTGCAAAACTTTATTTTAATTTGTCTCTTTTTTAACATGGCTTGTCTTGTCAGATGGCAATGCAAAGCACTCCATACAATAAAATGCAATCTAAGTAGAAATAATGCTATCAGCAAAATACAGGGAAAAAAGACCAACTCCACTCACTCACACAAGATACATGGGCCAGCCCATCGCGTTCAAAGCTCAATACAGCTAAGATTATCTGTATGGAAGCGACTCAATCACTGGGGGGAAGAGAACACCAATAAAAACAAGCACTAACAGGCACATGCATCAATCTAGGATTTTGCGAGTCCTTAATTGCGAATATTAAGGATTCGCAATTAAGGACTCGCAAAATCCTATGCATGTAGGAATCGCTATAATAATAGCGATTCCTACACATTCCTTATTTGTGACTCGCAAATTGCGAGTCGCAAATAAGGAATGGCTTCCCATTCATTCCTATGGGCCTACAGGCCCATAGGAATCAATGGGAAATTGGCATCGCAATTTGCGAGTACCAATAGGTACTCGCAAATTGCGCATGCACTTCAAGGGTGCAAGGGTGTCAAAAGGACACCCTGTTGCACCCCTGAAATTGATCCGTGCACATATGTTGCGCACACACATGTCCCAAGGACATGTGTGTGTGTGTAACCTACAACTTTGAAAAATGCACTTTAGTGTATTTTTCAAGTGTTCGCTATTTACCATGTGGTATGATTCCACGGTAAATAGCGGGCCCAAATAGCGAAATCGCTATTTTTAAAGGCATCTAGCATTGCATTTAAGGAATCGCAATTTGCGATTCCTTAAATGCAATCGCAATTTAAGAAATCGCAAAAAATTGCGATTTCTTAAATTGAGAGTGGCAAGTTGTGTCATGCATCGCAAAAGCTATTTTTGCGATCGCAAAAAGCTTTGATGCATGTGCCTGTATGTCACTGCTTTCCTCTCCAAAAGTGTGAGGGCCGGCTCTAGTGTGGTGCGGCTGATGCTACCGCACCGGCTGATAAGTTCAGGGGGCGCCCTGTTTGCAAGGCTATTTTGGTATTAAAAGCACCTGCTGCCGCATTTTATTTTGGTTTCAAAAGCACCTGATGCCGCGTACCATTCCTCCAGCAATTTCTAGGCAACAATAAAAATGTCAAGATAACTCCGGTGATTAATGATCTTCCTGGAAAGAGATCATAGTTTTGTCTAGTTGAGGTTTTGACTTATCATAAAATAGCACAGATGATTAATATGCCTGCTGCAAAGAAGGTGTAGCTGCAAAGAAGGTGTACCATGCAGATCACAAAGTGCATAAAATGTAAATAGGTCAGTGGGTTACTTCGTTCCTAAGAATCATCCTTTTGTTACTTGCAGTTTATAAGCTAAAATCCTAATATAGAACGGTGAATTATTAACTGTCATCAAAGAACTGCATGCACAATGCAAAGTATAGATTAGAGCATTGATTAATGTTGCAAAAAGGTTTCAATTGGGTAGAAATCGATTACTAAAGAGAACCCCCAACTATGGTGTTTAGTTTTCAATTCTGAGTTTGTGCTCACCAGACCAAGCGCTCATAAACTATACTGCCTACCAGTATGGATGAGATGTCACTCCTACACGTTGTAGTCCTCTGGCTTATGTAACATTTTCTATACACTGATTTACACAGGTATGATTGATTGTCTCTGTGTAATGGGTGCGTGATGCAAAGTGCTCTGACACCCTACAGTGGTATAAGTGGCGCTCTATAACTAATTAAATGCATCTGAAAGAGACTGGCTATGGAGACTTGAGGTGCACTGTTAAAAGGTGGTGGTGAAGGTATACTTGGTGGATGTGGTCACCACCTCCACCACAGATGGAGGGCCCCAATAAATATTGTTGCAACAGGCGCTACCAGCGCTAAAGCCGGCCCTGAGTGTGAAGCTGGTACAACAGTGGATTGTGGCAGCATATGGAGCATTCTTTAGTCCCCTGCATATCCGTGTTGTTTGAAATAGATACCTTCTTTTTAAGCATTTGTATACTCTTGTTTAGAAATATTATCAATGCGGACTGTTGCAAATTCAAACTGAATTACAGCTGCGTGTATGCCCTATATCAATCATTTCAGTTGATCTACATTTAACTCAGTAAAAAAATAAAGTAGTACAATCTGGCAGAATATTTTCATTTTTATTTTGTTTATTTATTTTTGTGATTTTATATAGCGCAGAGATGGCAAGTAGGCGTCAGAGTGCTTTACAACACAGCAGAATGTATCAAAATGACCAATAGAAAATATACATGTACATTAAGGGTAGAGAGAACACCAGGTTAGCCTCCCCATGCTTCTTATGTGTTGACTGAAACATAGCAGTGACAAGCAGGAGGTAGATTACCACGAGATGGACATCAATTGTTGGCGCTGGTTGAGGTTGATCTGCACTTGGCAGGAGTGTGAGGGATTAGGCCAGGTGTCGTTCAAAGAGAAGAGCTTTGAGGTCTTGGCGGGAGAGAGTTCGATAATCTTGTGGTGCTTCCAGAGAAGAATTGGCTCATGTATTGCTTGTGTTGTAGGCGGGGGAGAGGGTTAGAGGAGGAGCAATTTAGTGTTTCATGAGTCTCAGTTGGCGCATGAGATGTTCAGTTTCTCGCAGATGTACGAGTGTATAGAGGAGTGCAGAGCTTTATGCGTGAAGAAGGCCGTTTTAAATTGAATTCTTGCTTCTATGGGAAGCCACTGAAGGGAAGGTAGAATGGGGGAGATGTGATTGAACTTCTTGTGACCTGTCATGAAGTGGGCTACCGCATTTAGGACTGCTCTGAGAGGACCTAGGTGAACTTTGGGAATGCCGGAAAGGAGTGCAATTCCATGTTTGGAGAGCACAGATGTCTGGACAATAGATTTAAGGTCGTTTGCTGTGATTAGGTTCCTCATACCCCAAAGAAGCCTTAGCTAGAAACAGGTACTCTTAGCCATAGAGGAGATATGTTTCTGGAAGTTCAGACACCTTTTGAGGGTGAATCCCAGAGATATGCCATCCTGAATGAAGGAAGAGTGGGCGTACATGTCCAGGAGTAGAACTATCCAGACTTGGATGGGCAAGTTAGCTTTCTCTGGAGAGCTGAGAAGAAAGTCTACTTTCGCTGGATTTAGTTTGAGACGGGTGTTAGCCATCCAAGTTTGAATTCAATTCAGGGAGTTGGATAACTGGGTGCAGTCTTCCAAGATTGAGACATTCAAGTAGATTTGGGTACCATCGGCATATAGGTGGAAGAGGACTCCTCAGTTTCTCAGGATTGTGCAAAGGAGTTCAATCTAGAGGTTGAAATGGGTTGAGGAGAGGATCGAACCTCATTTGTTTCAAGTTGACTGGATTTGAGATGGCATACCCAATTTTACAATTTGGGAGCATATAATTAGGTACATTTTTCACACAAAATAGAGAGGCAACAGAACATTCATGGATGACCACATTCAATATTAGACAAACGCTCGTGGGTCTTGGTTGTTGATATAGTACTTTTCTTTATTGTATGTTTCAAAACAGTGCTGCCAATGCGTTTCATCTTAAAAAGGCTTCATCAGGGCAAGAGATCTGATCCACTAGGAAATACAGGGATCTTCTTAATGAAAAACAAATAGTCCGGGATGGGGTCACTGGTCGAAAGAAGAGGTTGGTCTGTAGATGATCAGGTTGAGAGTGACACCTTTGCAGGGTGTGAGTTTCTGTCAATGTTGGTGGATATTTACTTCTGCAGCCAAAACTGGAATTTTTATATGAATTTGGAAAAGTATGGCAATGAAACCCATCCTTAAGCAAAATGACCAATGACCCGTCCGACCCAAGTAACTTCTGTTTGAGTAGCCTGATTGATGGGGAGGGGCAGCAGGCTCTGTGCTAAAGCAATTTTGCTGTAAATGAAAGAGTGGATAGAGTGCAATAGTGTGGTCCCCAATAAACAAGGTGGCTTTAAACAGGGTCATTCTACGATCGATCACTGCTTTAGCTTGTGCGCTATGGGGCACAAGGCAATTGAAATTACAGGCAATCAATTTTGGTGCTTTGTGGATTTCCTGTAAGACTCTGTGGAGCAAGTTGTGGAATATGAGTATGCCCAGCTGTCTCTTGGTAATCATAGAAGAACTCCATCTGGATAATTGAGCTGTGGTGGAGTTGGACATGAAGGGATCGGTATCAAGGCGAATTACTTGGGCGAATGGCCTTAGACAAGGTTGCATGTTGGCTCACACACTATTCTCTCTGTTCTTTAATGAACAGCCAGAGGCTCTGACGGAGGCCAAGGGCTTCTCACTGAAGATGGGGTGTAGACACATATTGTGTATTCTATATGCCGATGATTTGGCAGTTGTGGATGTGACACAGGTGGGGCTTCAAAGAAAACCTGAGGGGACAGATTTAAAAGGAACTGACGCATCTGCATAGATGCGTCAGTTTCCTTGCGCCAGAATCAAATGTCCTTGCGCCGCCATGGATGTGCTGTATTTACAATACAGTGCTCCATGGCGCAAGGATTAACAGATGCGTCAGAAATTCTGACGCATCTGTTGGCCCAAAAGTCACGCATTGCTGGAGTTGTGCCGCAAGCACGACGCAACTCCCTCAATGTATTTTGAGGCCTATACTTACTCTACTGCGTCACTCCTTACGCCTGCTTCAAGTAGGCGTAAGATTTTTACGCAGTGGCGTTCTAAAAGTGGCGCAGTGAAATCTTGTAGATTTCACTGCGTCACTTTTATGAGGCCTTCCTGCGTGGGAACGCCCACCCTGCATACATTATACCTGACGCAGGTATAATGTGACGCAGGGCTTTACAACGTGATGCATCTCCCTAGATGCGTCACGTTGTAAATAGGCCGCATAGTTTGCGCCGCCGTTGCGTCAAAAAAAGTTACGCAATGGCAGCGCAAGGGGCTTGTAAATCTGCTCTGAGGTATTTAGTAAATATTCTGTGTCAAATGATTTAACCATCAATATGGAAAAAACGAAAATTGTTAAATTTGGGAGGAAGTCCGAGCCATTTACGCAGTTACTGGGGGATAAGGTTGTGGAAGTGGCCAGGTACCTAGTGATGATTTTTTATGAAAAATTAAATTGGAATTTACACTGGTAAGCTATAGAGTCCTTGGCTCTATCAACAGTACGGGGGCTAATTAAATTTAAAAAAACACTTTGGTGGTCCTTCGTTGACTCTGGTTTTCAGAGCTTACAGGGCAATGATGCCCCCACAATGCTTATATGAGGCGGAACTCATATGCCTGGGTTAAAATTTAAACTCGGATAGGAGCAAAGGCAAATGTTTAAAAAAACTACTTGGTTTATAAAATGGTGTAATGGCTCCAGCTATAAGAGTAGAATCCTGTGTACAGTCCTGGAAATTCCTGTCATGGAAATCAAGTTTGCGGTTTTGTGGTTAACTTTGTTGTGCGGACGATTTCAAAATATCTCAACGTTTTGTGCAATGGAAATCTCCAATACTGAACTCAAATGGGCCGGAAGGGTCAGAGCCAAAATATCTAGTTTGGCCATAAGCCTGAATATGGTAAATTATAATGAGGTGGAGCCTCAGCTAGTCTCGAAAATAAAGATTTAAATGAGATATGTGAAAGAGAATTAAGGCTTATGGATCTACACTATTTGGCCACAAACAGATCTAACGGTTATTTATTGAAATCATGGCAGACAGATTAAGTGCACCCTTACCAGTCAATGTTCGCCAGCCTGCAATGCTTATGCTGTTATTGAAATTTCATGTGGCTTTTATTTTTTTGTATTTAAATCCCAGCAAATTCTATAGTTTATTGGTTGCTGATGGTCACTGTACCAGTGCTCTACGAAGTGATCATTTTAATGTGCATTTACTATTTGATTGCTTAAATCTTTTACCTACCAGGTGAAACATTTTTAATCCAATTTTTATAAAGTATAAGATACAGCACAGAGGAGAAGCGATCTGCCTTCTATTTTACATACATTTTTAGATGTAACTTGTGCAGGGGAAAGAGTTTTAAAGGACTTGACTAACGTTATTGTTATTTTAGAATGTTTTCATCTGTTTGATGTAGTTATTTGGTTTTACTGACTAAGGTCTAAATAAACTATATTTTTTACTAGTACTGCTACTTAATGCAATGGGTACCAAAAGGCCAGCAGTGTGTGGTGTGCAATATTCACTAGGGGTTTGGAATTTTCCAGATGTCAGAATACGATAATATTTACTAAAACAACCCATACACAAGTGTGTAGATTACACCAGTATTCCTGCATTTTGAATGCATACAATAGAGTAGTTTCTGAAAATATATTAACTTTGGTAAAACACTTGTTTACTCATGGGCAGAAATCATGGAAACTGGCAGGAAATTGTTTGATCATATTTATGATTCATAAAGGATCTTTGTTGTATGTTGCAATTAGTTCAGTTTTGCTGCCATTTAGTTTTGGGCAATTATAGATTATCCACACATCCACAACCACAAATAGAACTTAAATGGTGGCATCCAGTCCTCTTTTCTATTCTATGAGCATCTGGGTGTCATCTGCGTTCATGCAGAATGAGTACATTTAAAGTTGAACCAAAAGACCAGGAATAAAACACAGAGATAAAAAGAGGAGAGATGCCCGGAGCCTGAATAAATCTGCTTATGGAGGTCCTCATGGATGTACTACAAGGTAAGATAGCCACAGCTGACCAATCAGTTAAACATTCATTTAGCCTATCTAGATTGGTTTCTCAAGTGCCAACTGATGAAGATGAATGTGAAGCAGTTGGTGATCTGCACAAAGCCAAACAGAGCTTCGTATCACCACTATCTGAATGAATTTTCAAATTGTTGATGGGTGCCATCACAATTTTGCCACTATCCACCACTTGATGGATTTCCTGATTGCAGATTGTGAAACCTATCATTTCTCTAAACAAATTCTGGCACCTGATTACCCATATTTATACTGTTGCAGAGGGAGAGGCCTATACCTGCCTGAAAGAGAAGTGTCATTCCACCTAATCCTAATGTGTTTAATCGCTTTAAGCCCACTCTGCCCATGCTATTTAATACCCATCCCCTTAAACTCAGTTTAAACTTTAATACATATTAACTTGTTCCCTTGCCTTCTGCCTTTCGCCTACCAAAACCGGCCCAATACCGGTCCTTTCCAGTGGTAGCCCAGTACAGTTGCCAATAGTGCCCGGTGGGAGGGGGGGGGGGAGAAACGCACCACTGTGGAATCCCTGCATCTGTGCATCTCTACAGTGGCCAGCCCCCTCCTTTGTGGCCCGGCACATGATCGGACAATGCCAGTTGCGGCTCTTCTGTGGTTGTATCAGCACGACAACTCCAGCATTGCTTCGCTGCACTGGGGGTGGGGAGGGTGCTACAGGGGGCGCACACCCAGTCTGAGCCCCGATGGAGCAGTAGCAAGGTACTAGAGCAGTAGTACCATCCTTTCTTCTGCTTTCCTTCCTCCTGCTTGCCTTTTTCTATCGATTTTGTAGAAGGAAGATCCAGTCACGAGGTGAGGTAGCTGTACAATAGGCACAGCACTGCCGGGTAGAGGTCAAGGTACGCAGAAGAGGCCAGCCCTGGTGAGGGTGCGACTTGCTCAATGTCCGGTCCTCCCCGCCTCTGATTTTTTGACACCACCAGTATTAAGTCCATCTGCCTCCCAGAAAGCCACCTACAGTCAGGATCTCAGTGTTCCAGTGTTATCCAACCGGATTTCAAGGTGAGACAGAGAAGATCTGGCTGCGGCTGGTGGGGCCATACCTCAAACCTGCACATAGCTGCACACAGTATAGCAAACAGCTTTTCCCTAACCAAGATAGTCCTAAGATAATTTCATTCAGAAAAAAAGCCCAAGGGGTCCAAATGAGTCCCCATCTTTATGCTAGTGTGTGCTTGGTCACCAAAATAAAGCTGTAACATCCTGCTTGCTTCTCTTGGGGGTAACATAACAGCAACCACTCAGTGGTGGTTTTTCCTCTCTTCCTATTTTGAGTAACAGCTATGAGTAAAAGCTGTGGAGGATGAAAACCCACTCTGCAAAACCAGGCAGCTAGCACACTCGCAATCAAAGCTCAATAGCCTTGAACAAATCTAAGGATGTCCCAAAAAGTCCTACAACAGACACAATCGTGGGTCAAAAGGCAAAGCATATAGCCCATAATATCATCGCTGGGGAGAGGGACGAAGCGGGTACACCAATGCCTAAGCCTGTAGTAGCAAACACCAAGCAGCAATCATTTCATGAATACTTAAGGAGAAAAGACAACCTATTGAACATGCCTTCCACTTCGAGATCTAGGTCAATGACACCGCTGCTGTTAGGCACAATATCCCATGTACTTCCAATACCCCATGAGAATCCAAAAGCAATTACCATGGTTGCTTATATTTCCATACCACCCTCTGAGGTCACCCAAGAGGCAATCCGAATAACTTCAGAGTTAACCATCACTGTTGAAATGGATTCCAAACTGGAAATGGACTCGATCTACGGCCAGGACGACTTAACTCCTGCAGGGGACTTGTCTCCAACCTTGAGTTTGATCAAGTCGAAACATCAGTCGACTCTTTTAATAACTCAATACCACTGGCTCAACTGCAGGAGTTGGAAATATTCAGCAACTCAGATTACGCCACCTTTCTTGGGCAGGCTTCGACAACTATTGAGTCAAATTCAGAGATAGGACATAATACCCAGCTTACGGTTGGGTCAAACTATAACCCTAAAACCTCAGAAGAGGAAGATGCACCCCCAACCTTCCCAGTGTTGACCGTAATGGGAACAATCAATAATACAGTGTCACAGATGTCAGACATCTTAGCTAACCAATCTTTGCTACTATCTGAGCAGGTTGCCCTATTAAAGAAGATCAATGAGGAACTGGCGTTGATAAAAGATAACTCCAAGATGCGTCTTGGATGTCGAACAACTGTTTAAAACTTAATGGCAATAAGACAGAGGTTCTAGTGGTAGGCAAAGCCCCCTGGATTTGGTCCTCATCATGGTGGCCTCAGACTTTGGGCCCTACTCCATCCCCCAGCGAACAGGTTAAGAACCTAGGGATGTGGCTGGACACCAAGCTCTCCTTTGAGAGCCACACCAGACGGGTGGCAGGGAAATGTTTTGGGGTAATGAGAGGACTTCGGAAGACCCTTGATGTACTTCCCATGACAGCTAATAAAACCATGGTCCATGCTCTGGTAACCTCCCACTTGGACTACGGTAACGCCCTTTATTTGGGGGCAAGTAGCAAATGTATGAAAAGACTTCAATGCATTCAGAACGCGGCAGCCCGCCGCGTTCAGATGCTGCCCAGGAGAGCTTCCTCTAACAAGGCCCTGGCATCCCTTCACTGGCTTCCGGTGAGGGAGAGAATTCTCTTCAAAGCCCTGTGTGTTAGTCACCGCATCTTACAGAGAAAAGGGTCAACCTATCTACATGATCTACTTACCCCCTACACCCGACCCGCCTTCTGAGATCATGTGGGACGGGAAAGGTCAGAACTCCGACCATCAAAAGAGCGAGAATGGGTGGCCGATCCTTCCGTTTCCTGGCAGCCAAGCATTGGAATAACCTCCCCCTTGGTCTCCGGATAGAGCCATCGGAGACAATCTTTCGGAAAAAACTCAAAACTTGGCTTTTTCCGTCCTTAGGCCTTTCCTTCTAGCTGTTTCACAGTACTGCTACTGACGAGTTTTCCTGATGCTGCAGCGCGGGGACACACTAGTGAGTGTAGCCATGCGCTTTATAAATTTGTTTATTATTATTATTATTATTATTATCCTCAATTAAGCACAGCCTGAGCGAACTGGCAACAGCCTCAAATAACTTCCAGCAGCTGGATGGCATTGTCCTTACAACTCCTTTCAATAAAGGTGAAGAAACTCATAGTAGATCACACCAACAGTCAGCTGACACTATCACTGCCACATAATGAGGAAATTGGCGCCCCTGTTCCTAGTGGAACAAATCACTCGATCCTCAACAACATCACCATGGAGGGATCAAGCATGATAAGCAATAAATGAACTGTACGAGCCGAACGATCTGCCAAACTCTCAATCAGGGAAGAATCCCAAGATGGGTTCTCTCCTTATCTAAGTAAGAGGCGGCTCAAAAAATTAAAAAAAGTCAAGAGGAACTCAGATTTTAATCAGGAAAATGCAGGTTAATACTCCCAGGTGCTTGTAGAAAACTTTCCTATGCTCAATAAGCCATTGATGATAACGGTTTCCAGCAATACAAGTGAGCCCCAAACCACATCAAAACAGAAAAGAGAACTTGGAAGCAGCCACTACGACGAATACGGCTCAAGCCGACTTATTACAATCAGATGGGCAAGCCAAAAATATGATAACATCAGTAAGTGGGCTTACAACCACTTCTCATATGATCACAACGGTATTATCAATATGAATCTGCCAATTAATACCCCTACCCCTACTACCATGGCATTGACATACTCTTCTGGCATTTCAAAGGCAATAACTCAACCAACTTACAGCAGAGCCTCGTAGGCAAAGATGCCTTCTGCAGGTGCCAAAGTCAACTCAATTCCCACTCAAGTCAATGCAATTACGACTCCAAAGCAAAGTAACGATTCAGAGAGGCTCAAACATATCATGAACGGTGTAGTAAAGATAGCCAAATCATTAGAAGTCTCATTCCCCCGGTATATAAGCTTTAGCAAATCCAAGCCTTACCCATGACACACAGATACCAAGTGAGCCTCCCTGGTCGAACATCGAATCTAGTGGAAACACTTCTTATTTGCCACAATCAAATAGAGATCAGCAATGTATTGCGGTCACAAACAATCCCTGCAGGACTATCAATATAATCTATCAAAACAAGCAGCCCCCCACTCAGGAGAAGTGTATAATAGACTTCATGCCCTCGTATAAATCAGAAGACCCACACATATGAAATCATCAGAATATATTGAATCTATCAAATTCTTTCGAAGAACTAAAAGATATTGATTCATATTCATTGTTAACCGTATGCTTTAGTCATACTCGCAAAATTAACCTAGATAATAAACTACCAGAACCAATTGGTCCACACAAACTACGGCCCAAAGAATATGGGCACTGAGAGAATACCTAGCAGACTGGGGGATTAAAGTCTCACAAATCTAAAAACCCAAATATCCACATCTTCCCAGGAACCTACAACAGCATGCTGCTCATTGTGAGAAGTTGGCCTGGTATATGCTGTTCACTAGTTAAAGTGGACACCTTGCACCAGTACAATTCGACTCTTATGGTAGGTAGGTTTAAGACAACCTTTATAGAAAGCTATCCTAGTGGTAGCTGTGGAGAGCAGCCTTCAGGCTAAGTCTTGGAGGAATGTAAAGCAGCTTGTTTTACCACACAATCTCTTGAATCACCAAATGAAAAGACACCACACAGGTATATATATCAAATATATATGTATTTATTACTAAACAACTCTCTACTAATCTCTTGTGAGATTAGAAGATAGGAACATATGCACAAATCAACGTTTCACAATAAATTAAGCACAAATATGGCTGGGGCACTAGGGGCGTACCAGACCATATACTAAAAAAGAGACTTAAGAACAACAACTTGCAAAGGGACAAGGCCTGGGGCCTTCAGAAGTGCTGGGGTCTCACGAAACCACCCAAGGCAAGTAAGTAAAGGACCCACGGGGGACGCGTGCAGTGCGTGAACACAGGCGCGGATCGCCGTAGACTTCAATGGGGCAAGTCGCGGTTGGAAATTAAGAGTTTAAGGGCACTTCAGGAGTAGCTACAAGCAAGTCACTTACAGGATAAGTAGTTCTAGGGCCAACACCCACAGGAGCACCATAGTGCTGGAGTTACCTCACCCAGGGAAGCCGGGTGCATAGGTGTCCTTTGGTGTCGGGTCGCGGCGTCGTTTTCAATGGGAGCCAATGAAGACTTGCTGCTTGTGAAGACAGAAGCAGTGTCCGGTGGAATCCAAGCCTGGATTCGGAAGAAGGAAGACCTGAAAGCAGAGGGGACAGTGTTCAAAGTCACTGGGCAGTGACCCGGGGCAAGGAAGATGAATGCCCACCGTCGTCGACAGATTCAGGTCGTTCACAGGTGTCTTCACTCTTTGACCACGAGGTCCAGGAGGTGTCGATGACAACCAGGAGCTGGATTCCGCGTGTCACACAAAGTCTACCACTGACTGCGGTGTCGGCGACCCGATTGGAGCCAACAAGCCTTGGTAGCAGCAAGTCTCATGGAAAGGTTAAAAAGTCAATGGTGCAGACCAGCAAAGTCTGGGGAACTCACCCAGCAAAGGTAAGTCAGGGCAGGCCTGGAGCAACCAGGGGAGCCCTTTGGTTCTGTAGAAAAGTCTTCAGGGGACCCACAAGCCGGCTGGCAAGGGATCGCAAAGACGCCTCAGGAGGATTCCTTCAACAGGGGCCCACGGTCACTCGGGATGGGGTAGGCCTCTGATCTTCAAAGGGATTCTTGCTAGAGGCTGGGATCATATGTGGTCCAAAGCACAGGTTCGTAGAACATTGTGAAGGGGTTGCACTTGACAATAGTGCACGGTACCCAGGGACTGTGGTTCCTCGTCACTCGTGGGGTCCACTTGCCTCAGCTTTGCTGGGGACTCACGATGGCCTGGGAGAAGTCAGGAAATCCTCATCTTGGGCTGCAGGGACCTCGGGCTCCGGCGGGAGCAGCGTAGTTTGCGACCGTCGTTTCAGTTTTGGGTGCCTGCCAAGCAGGGGAGTCACTCCTTGACTCCAAGGGAGATTCTTCAGTCTTCCAGAGGTAGTGGAACGTCGAAGGTCCGGGATTCTTCAGTAGAGCATCGTCCAGGGAGATCTAGTTTGCAAGTTTAAGGGTTCCCTACCTTATACTAAAAAGGAAGGGAGGGACTAGCTCTAAGACCCCACCTATGGGAGGGTCAGGGGAGTGGGTGGCTACACCCACTTCCCTTTGTCCAGTTTCGCGCCAGAGCAGGGGCAGGTAGCCCCTGAGCCGGTTTGAACTGGTGTATGCACAGAGGAGCCTTCTGCTCCCCCCGTGCAGGACTTCAAAGCACTCTAGGAGTGCACCCACCCAGCCCCAATAAACTAAACCCTGTCTGGGAGGTGGTCACACCTCCCTGGGACAGGATACCTATTGTTGGGCTTCCTCCACTGCGAGTTTCGGTCATCAGCAAGAGGGCAGCCCAGTGTCTGTGACTGGTGGCATCCATTTTGTGATGCCAGGGCTCGTCAGGATTCTACCGCGTTTCCACAGTAGGTACATGTCTATCCCTCTAGAAGGGTGGAATGCTACCCACGCCGCCAGAACTGGCGGGGGGTAGTATTCCAAGATGTTTGACACCAAACACGACATGTTTCCGTGCAGCCATCCCAAAGTTAGCATTTAACGCGGGGTTATAATGCGCTTAAGAGTATATGGTCAGGCTGCACTACAAACAGCATCAGAGAAGGGTCTCCGAATGCTCCAGAGGGGCTCTGCTCATGCAGGGCACCCTCTCACATAGGAACCAAGCACTCTGCCTTCAGGATTGATAAGGCTTGCCATAGGAGTGACTTATAGGTTTATATGTGTGTATCTATGTAGTGATATAGGTAGCCTATATCACAGTAAGGGGTGCATGCACCACCTTACCCAGGCTGCAGTAGCAGACCTGTGGTGTCAGATTTAGTCTGCTTCCCAGGGGTGGCATAATACATGCTTCAGCCCCTGGTAGGCCTGTGAAGTACCTATGCCCTTGGTACCTAAGGTACCATATACTAGGGACTCATAAGGTACCACAGTATCCAATCACTAGTGCACCTAGAGTGCACTCCAAGTCGTTTAGAGAGTACAGAGAGGCTGGGGCCCTGATTGGCAGGGTCCCAGCCTGACTATAGCCAGAAACCAGTGTAAACATCAGAAAAAAGTGGGGGCAACATAAGAGGCAGATCCTACTCTCCTACACAACCCCCCCCCCAAACGCAGGGACACTAAACTAGCCTTGACCAGTTGAGTCTTCGTGCTCTAAGTGGAAATACCTTGACCCAAATTGGCATGTTGGGTCCAGGCCTATGTTCCACTGTATAGTCCATCCCCTGTAGGGAAATGGACCACCTCAAAAGTTTTGGGTTTTCACCTTTCATCTGCTTAAGCCATAGGAGGCGATACAAAAGGGGATGATGGACGGAACGTTTGAGCCAATCAAACACTCACCCCCAGTCAACTGATCTGGGTTTAATCCATCATCATTCTTTAGCTCACTCCACCACCCCAGTTCAGACATGGCCATATGCAAATCAGTCTGACCCTGTGCCTCATGGGAACAGTCCAGCACGAACTGCCAAGCCATGTCTTCCCTGGACCGGAAACAAGCATCCTAGGACCGGTTTCTGGCATTCCAGCCGTCATCAGCCAGGCTTGCTTGAATCCAGTGGCAAAGTGAACAAGGGACCCACGTCTGGGCATACCCCCGCCAACTTAGGGCGAACAAAGCGATACAAAAGGGGATGATGGACGGAACGCTTGAGCCAATCAAACACTCACCCCCAGTCAACTGATCTGGGTTTAATCCATCATCATTCTTTAGCTCACTCCACCACCCCAGTTCAGACATGGCCATATGCAAATCAGTCTGACCCTGTGCCTCATGGGAACAGTCCAGCACGAACTGCCAAGCCATGTCTTCCCTGGACCGGAAACAAGCATCCTAGGACCGGTTTCTGGCATTCCAGCCGTCATCAGCCAGGCTTGCTTGAATCCAGTGGCAAAGTGAGCAAGGGACCCACGTCTGGGCATACCCCCGCCAACTTAGGGCGAACAAAGCGATACAAAAGGGGATGATGGACGGAACGTTTGAGCCAATCAAACACTCACCCCCAGTCAACTGATCTGGGTTTAATCCATCATCATTCTTTAGCTCACTCCACCACCCCAGTTCAGACATGGCCATATGCAAATCAGTCTGACCCTGTGCCTCATGGGAACAGTCCAGCACGAACTGCCAAGCCATGTCTTCCCTGGACCGGAAACAAGCATCCTAGGACCGGTTTCTGGCATTCCAGCCGTCATCAGCCAGGCTTGCTTGAATCCAGTGGCAAAGTGAGCAAGGGACCCACGTCTGGGCATACCCCCGCCAACTTAGGGCGAACAAAGCGATACAAAAGGGGATGATGGACGGAACGTTTGAGCCAATCAAACACTCACCCCCAGTCAACTGATCTGGGTTTAATCCATCATCATTCTTTAGCTCACTCCACCACCCCAGTTCAGACATGGCCATATGCAAATCAGTCTGACCCTGTGCCTCATGGGAACAGTCCAGCACGAACTGCCAAGCCATGTCTTCCCTGGACCGGAAACAAGCATCCTAGGACCGGTTTCTGGCATTCCAGCCGTCATCAGCCAGGCTTGCTTGAATCCAGTGGCAAAGTGAGCAAGGGACCCACGTCTGGGCATACCCCCGCCAACTTAGGGCGAACAAAGCGATACAAAAGGGGATGATGGACGGAACGTTTGAGCCAATCAAACACTCACCCCCAGTCAACTGATCTGGGTTTAATCCATCATCATTCTTTAGCTCACTCCACCACCCCAGTTCAGACATGGCCATATGCAAATCAGTCTGACCCTGTGCCTCATGGGAACAGTCCAGCACGAACTGCCAAGCCATGTCTTCCCTGGACCGGAAACAAGCATCCTAGGACCGGTTTCTGGCATTCCAGCCGTCATCAGCCAGGCTTGCTTGAATCCAGTGGCAAAGTGAGCAAGGGACCCACGTCTGGGCATACCCCCGCCAACTTAGGGCGAACAAAGCGATACAAAGGGGATGATGGACGGAACGTTTGAGCCAATCAAACACTCACCCCCAGTCAACTGATCTGGGTTTAATCCATCATCATTCTTTAGCTCACTCCACCACCCCAGTTCAGACATGGCCATATGCAAATCAGTCTGACCCTGTGCCTCATGGGAACAGTCCAGCACGAACTGCCAAGCCATGTCTTCCCTGGACCGGAAACAAGCATCCTAGGACCGGTTTCTGGCATTCCAGCCGTCATCAGCCAGGCTTGCTTGAATCCAGTGGCAAAGTGAGCAAGGGACCCACGTCTGGGCATACCCCGCCAACTTAGGGCGAACAAAGCGATACAAAAGGGGATGATGGACGGAACGTTTGAGCCAATTAAACACTCACCCCCAGTCAACTGATCTGGGTTTAATCCATCATCATTCTTTAGCTCACTCCACCACCCCAGTTCAGACATGGCCATATGCAAATCAGTCTGACCCTGTGCCTCATGGGAACAGTCCAGCACGAACTGCCAAGCCATGTCTTCCCTGGACCGGAAACAAGCATCCTAGGTCCGGTTTCTGGCATTCCAGCCGTCATCAGCCAGGCTTGCTTGAATCCAGTGGCAAAGTGAGCAAGGGACCCACGTCTGGGCATACCCCGCCAACTTAGGGCGAACAAAGCGATACAAAAGGGATGATGGACGGAACGTTTGAGCCAATCAAACACTCACCCCAGTCAACTGATCTGGGTTTAATCCATCATCATTCTTTAGCTCACTCCACCACCCCAGTTCAGACATGGCCATATGCAAATCAGTCTGACCCTGTGCCTCATGGGAACAGTCCAGCACGAACTGCCAAGCCATGTCTTCCCTGGACCGGAAACAAGCATCCTAGGACCGGTTTCTGGCATTCCAGCCGTCATCAGCCAGGCTTGCTTGAATCCAGTGGCAAAGTGAGCAAGGGACCCACGTCTGGGCATACCCCGCCAACTTAGGGCTGAACAAAGCGATACAAAGGGGATGATGGACGGAACGTTTGAGCCAATCAAACACTCACCCCCAGTCAACTGATCTGGGTTTAATCCATCATCATTCTTTAGCTCACTCCACCACCCCAGTTCAGACATGGCCATATGCAAATCAGTCTGACCCTGTGCCTCATGGGAACAGTCCAGCACAAACTGCCAAGCCATGTCTTCCCTGGACCGGAAACAAGCATCCTAGGACCGGTTTCTGGCATTCCAGCCGTCATCAGCCAGGCTTGCTTGAATCCAGTGGCAAAGTGAGCAAGGGACCCACGTCTGGGCATACCCCCGCCAACTTAGGGCGAACAAAGCGATACAAAAGGGGATGATGGACGGAACGTTTGAGCCAATCAAACACTCACCCCCAGTCAACTGATCTGGGTTTAATCCATCATCATTCTTTAGCTCACTCCACCACCACAGTTCAGACATGGCCATATGCAAATCAGTCTGACCCTGTGCCTCATGGGAACAGTCCAGCACGAACTGCCAAGCCATGTCTTCCCTGGACCGGAAACAAGCATCCTAGGACCGGTTTCTGGCATTCCAGCCGTCATCAGCCAGGCTTGCTTGAATCCAGTGGCAAAGTGAGCAAGGGACCCACGTCTGGGCATACCCCGCCAACTTAGGGCGAACAAAGCGATACAAAGGGGATGATGGACGGAACGTTTGAGCCAATCAAACACTCACCCCCAGTCAACTGATCTGGGTTTAATCCATCATCATTCTTTAGCTCACTCCACCACCCCAGTTCAGACATGGCCATATGCAAATCAGTCTGACCCTGTGCCTCATGGGAACAGTCCAGCACGAACTGCCAAGCCATGTCTTCCCTGGACCGGAAACAAGCATCCTAGGACCGGTTTCTGGCATTCCAGCCGTCATCAGCCAGGCTTGCTTGAATCCAGTGGCAAAGTGAGCAAGGGACCACGTCTGGGCATACCCCCGCCAACTTAGGGCGAACAAAGCGATACAAAGGGGATGATGGACGGAACGTTTGAGCCAATCAAACACTCACCCCAGTCAACTGATCTGGGTTTAATCCATCATCATTCTTTAGCTCACTCCACCACCCCAGTTCAGACATGGCCATATGCAAATCAGTCTGACCCTGTGCCTCATGGGAACAGTCCAGCACGAACTGCCAAGCCATGTCTTCCTGGACCGGAAACAAGCATCCTAGGACCGGTTTCTGGCATTCCAGCCGTCATCAGCCAGGCTTGCTTGCTTGCTTGAATCCAGTGGCAAAGTGAGCAAGGGACCCACGTCTGGGCATACCCCGCCAACTTAGGGCGAACAAGCTGATACAAAGGGGATGATGGACGGAACGTTTGAGCCAATCAAACACTCACCCCCAGTCAACTGATCTGGGTTTAATCCATCATCATTCTTTAGCTCACTCCACCACCCCAGTTCAGACATGGCCATATGCAAATCAGTCTGACCCTGTGCCTCATGGGAACAGTCCAGCACGAACTGCCAAGCCATGTCTTCCCTGGACCGGAAACAAGCATCCTAGGACCGGTTTCTGGCTTTCCAGCCGTCATCAGCCAGGCTTGCTTGAATCCAGTGGCAAAGTGAGCAAGGGACCACGTCTGGGCATACCCCGCCAACTTAGGGCGAACAAAGCGATACAAAAGGGGATGATGGACGGAACGTTTGAGCCAATCAAACACTCACTCCCAGTCAACTGATCTGGGTTTAATCCATCATCATTCTTTAGCTCACTCCACCACCCCAGTTCAGACATGGCCATATGCAAATCAGTCTGACCCTGTGCCTCATGGGAACAGTCCAGCACGAACTGCCAAGCCATGTCTTCCCTGGACCGGAAACAAGCATCCTAGGACCGGTTTCTGGCATTCCAGCCGTCATCAGCCAGGCTTGCTTGAATCCAGTGGCAAAGTGAGCAAGGGACCCACGTCTGGGCATGATGATGGATTAAACCCAGATCAGTTGACTGGGGGTGAGTGTTTGATTGGCTCAAACGTTCCGTCCATCATCCCCTTTTGTATCGCTTTGGTCGCCCTAAGTTGGCGGGGGTATGCCCAGACGTGGGTCCCTTGCTCACTTTGCCACTGGATTCAAGCAAGCCTGGCTGATGACGGCTGAAATGCCAGAAACCGGTCCTAGGATGCTTGTTTCCGGTCCAGGGAAGACATGGCTTGGCAGTTCGGGCTGGACTGTTCCCATGAGGCACAGGGTCAGACTGATTTGCATATGGCCATGTCTGAACTGGGGTGGTGGAGTGAGCTAAAGAATGATGATGGATTAAACCCAGATCAGTTGACTGGGGGTGAGTGTTTGATTGGCTCAAACGTTCCGTCCATCATCCCCTTTTGTATCGCTTTGGTCGCCCTAAGTTGGCGGGGGTATGCCCAGACGTGGGTCCCTTGCTCACTTTGCCACTGGATTCAAGCAAGCCTGGCTGATGACGGCTGAAATGCCAGAAACCGGTCCTAGGATGCTTGTTTCCGGTCCAGGGAAGACATGGCTTGGCAGTTCGGGCTGGACTGTTCCCATGAGGCACAGGGTCAGACTGATTTGCATATGGCCATGTCTGAACTGGGGTGGTGGAGTGAGCTAAAGAATGATGATGGATTAAACCCAGATCAGTTGACTGGGGGTGAGTGTTTGATTGGCTCAAGCGTTCCGTCCATCATCCCCTTTTGTATCGCTTTGGTCGCCCTAAGTTGGCAGGGGTATGCCCAGACGTGGGTACCTTGCTCACTTTGCCACTGGATTCAAGCAAGCCTGGCTGATGACGGCTGAAATGCCAGAAACCGGTCCTAGGATGCTTGTTTCCGGTCCAGGGAAGACATGGCTTGGCAGTTCGGGCTGGACTGTTCCCATGAGGCACAGGGTCAGACTGATTTGCATATGGCCATGTCTGAACTGGGGTGGTGGAGTGAGCTAAAGAATGATGATGGATTAAACCCAGATCAGTTGACTGGGGTGAGTGTTTGATTGGCTCAAACGTTCCGTCCATCATCCCCTTTTGTATCAGCTTGGTCGCCCTAAGTTGGCGGGGGTATGCCCAGACGTGGGTCCCTTGCTCACTTTGCCACTGGATTCAAGCAAGCCTGGCTGATGACGGCTGAAATGCCAGAAACCGGTCCTAGGATGCTTGTTTCCGGTCCAGGGAAGACATGGCTTGGCAGTTCGGGCTGGACTGTTCCCATGAGGCACAGGGTCAGACTGATTTGCATATGGCCATGTCTGAACTGGGGTGGTGGAGTGAGCTAAAGAATGATGATGGATTAAACCCAGATCAGTTGACTGGGGTGAGTGTTTGATTGGCTCAAACGTTCCGTCCATCATCCCCTTTGTATCGCTTTGGTCGCCCTAAGTTGGCGGGGGTATGCCCAGACGTGGGTCCCTTGCTCACTTTGCCACTGGATTCAAGCAAGCCTGGCTGATGACGGCTGAAATGCCAGAAACCGGTCCTAGGATGCTTGTTTCCGGTCCAGGGAAGACATGGCTTGGCAGTTCGGGCTGGACTGTTCCCATGAGGCACAGGGTCAGACTGATTTGCATATGGCCATGTCTGAACTGGGGTGGTGGAGTGAGCTAAAGAATGATGATGGATTAAACCCAGATCAGTTGACTGGGAGTGAGTGTTTGATTGGCTCAAACGTTCCGTCCATCATCCCCTTTTGTATCGCTTTGGTCGCCCTAAGTTGGCGGGGTATGCCCAGACGTGGGTCCCTTGCTCACTTTGCCACTGGATTCAAGCAAGCCTGGCTGATGACGGCTGAAATGCCAGAAGCCGGTCCTAGGATGCTTGTTTCCGGTCCAGGGAAGACATGGCTTGGCAGTTCGGGCTGGACTGTTCCCATGAGGCACAGGGTCAGACTGATTTGCATATGGCCATGTCTGAACTGGGGTGGTGGAGTGAGCTAAAGAATGATGATGGATTAAACCCAGATCAGTTGACTGGGGGTGAGTGTTTGATTGGCTCAAACGTTCCGTCCATCATCCCCTTTTGTATCGCTTTGGTCGCCCTAAGTTGGCGGGGTATGCCCAGACGTGGGTCCCTTGCTCACTTTGCCACTGGATTCAAGCAAGCCTGGCTGATGACGGCTGAAATGCCAGAAACCGGTCCTAGGATGCTTGTTTCCGGTCCAGGGAAGACATGGCTTGGCAGTTCGGGCTGGACTGTTTTCATGAGGCACAGGGTCAGACTGATTTGCATATGGCCATGTCTGAACTGGGGTGGTGGAGTGAGCTAAAGAATGATGATGGATTAAACCCAGATCAGTTGACTGGGGGTGAGTGTTTGATTGGCTCAAACGTTCCGTCCATCATCCCCTTTTGTATCGCTTTGGTCGCCCTAAGTTGGCGGGGTATGCCCAGACGTGGGTCCCTTGCTCACTTTGCCACTGGATTCAAGCAAGCCTGGCTGATGACGGCTGAAATGCCAGAAACCGGTCCTAGGATGCTTGTTTCCGGTCCAGGGAAGACATGGCTTGGCAGTTCGGGCTGGACTGTTCCCATGAGGCACAGGGTCAGACTGATTTGCATATGGCCATGTCTGAACTGGGGTGGTGGAGTGAGCTAAAGAATGATGATGGATTAAACCCAGATCAGTTGACTGGGGGTGAGTGTTTGATTGGCTCAAACGTTCCGTCCATCATCCCCTTTTGTATCGCTTTGGTCGCCCTAAGTTGGCGGGGGTATGCCCAGGCGTGGGTCCCTTGCTCACTTTGCCACTGGATTCAAGCAAGCCTGGCTGATGACGGCTGAAATGCCAGAAACCGGTCCTAGGATGCTTGTTTCAGGTCCAGGGAAGACATGGCTTGGCAGTTCGGGCTGGACTGTTCCCATGAGGCACAGGGTCAGACTGATTTGCATATGGCCATGTCTGAACTGGGGTGGTGGAGTGAGCTAAAGAATGATGATGGATTAAACCCAGATCAGTTGACTGGGGGTGAGTGTTTGATTGGCTCAAACGTTCCGTCCATCATCCCCTTGTATCG
>CAWUFW010027323.1:0-27592 GCA_963921515.1 Calotriton arnoldi | reverse complement strand
CGGGGTACAGCATGGCATAGGGCACTCCTTCCGCTTGTAAAAATGTCTTCACCGCACTGAACTCCCTTCTTGCAGCCTGTACAGCCACTGTAAAGTATATTTCCTTGATGCTCAATGGTCCCTTTATCTCTAGCTAGCCGCAGCACAGTGTCCCGGTCCCTATAGTTTAAAAGTCGTGCTATGACAGGGCGGGGAGCGGCTCCAGGAGGTGGTCGTGCCGCCAGGGAACGATGCGCACGCTCCACAATAAACATGGGGGACAGTTGCTCAGCGCCAAAAATATCTTTAATGAGTGTCTCAATATATGTTTCCATTCTCCCTACGTTCGTGGACTCCGGCAGCCCCGTCAACCTGATGTTATTGCGCCGGGACTGCGCCTCCAAATCCTCATTCTTGGCTTGGATGAGGGACAACACCTTCTCCATGTTCAGTGTTTTACCGGATACCTCACTGAGCCCATCTTCTGTGGCCGAGACACGTTGCTCAACCTCCCCCATACGGTCATTTTGTTTTTCAAGTTGTGCGGACATATGATCCAATCGGTGGTTCACAGCCGCCATCGTGCCCTCTATGGATTGTAGGCTGCGCTGCATCGCCAGCAATGTGGCCTCCAGTGTAGAGGGACTATCCCCATGCGCTTCTGCCTCCGAGTCCGAGGCGGCCTTCTGTGAGGACCTAGGAGGTTTGCGAGCCTCAAACGTGAGGCGAGGATGCGACTTGTCCGTTCTCCCCATGCTGGAAACTAGTAATGTGCACACACTCTTTGGGGCAAATCAGAGACCAGGAATGAATCTTCACAGAGCCCCCAGCGGGCGGGATATGAGGCTACCGATCAATGTGCAGGCTCCCTCTGTATATAAAACTCGGACAGTCTGCAGGCAAGGCCGCAAACGCAGAGAGCTGAGGCCTACCGCCGGCCGAAATCTGCAGTAGTCCAGCACTTAACGACTCTCAAGCTTTAATGGCAGCCCTTGTAGCCACAGTGCACATATATCAGGGAGAGACGGATAAGACAGTCAAGAGAGCGACGGGGGGAAAAGACAGTGTCAGTAACGCCCTTCCACTCAGTCACAGCGTCGCATATAAGTCCCCACAATGCCACTGTATCCCCTGAAAGCAGGATCTTTTTCTTCTATTAGGTATAGTTTCATTTCTTTTTCCCTGTTTCCTGCCGCACGGTGACAAGGACAGCAAGAGGAGCCAAAAGCTGCTGGGATGATGTGAGCGCGACCTTCCAGCATTCAGTTAAACTCCAAATTACAGCAGCAGCAGGCAGCGCGATCGCCCATTCCATGCAGCCAGAGTCGGTCCAGCTTCCCAGGGCCCAGCTATAGCTTGTAGAGCGCAGCACCGGCCGAGAGCCTCCACCCGCCTACGCAGCCGCTGGCCCAGCCATGCGCTGCACCCCACTCACCACCACCGGTCGCCCAGGAGCCACGATCAGCAGCCAGGCACCCTCCAGACTCCAGGCCAGCAGGGAAACTGTTGGGCGATCTCTCCGCTCCGTCTCTGCCGCGTCCAAATTTCCACTCCTCACCATGTTGTGCAGGTGCCGTAGCCAGTCGATCCGCGACCCAGGAGCACCACAGTGTGTCGCCTGGATCCAGATGTCGCCGTCAGACGCCTCAGAGATACCTCGGCTCAGGAGCTCCCGGTCGGCGCCATTTTACGAGCGCCCGCCGAGAAGCCGAAATGTCCGCGCCCTTTGCGTGCAGTTGGCGAAAGTGGCAGAATTCACCTCCACTCGGTGCAGAAACACGTCACCCCACTTCTCAGTCCTGTTTTGGAGATAGATGCGTGCTTTTCAGGCAGATATTTGGCAGATTTGTGCCCGGCCGGGCAGAGCAGCACTAGAATGCAGCAATTTTGCTGTGCGCCCTCTAGCGCCCCTTTTTTAAAATGTTTAAATGTATTTAAACATATTTGAAATTATGTATAATTAAATTATGATGTATTATTAAGGGTTAATTTGTAAATTTATATGTTACAGGTTTATTCATTTAAATGTTAATAGACTGCATTAATAATGACATTTTAATATTTCTATTATCAGAATAACTTTTTTTGTTGGGAATATATATCTTAAATATATTTAATTTAAATGTAATATAATTTGTATTCACTGTGTAATTCGAAATATACTTATTTTTTTGTATTCAATAATTTTTAAATTTGGAATATGAATTTATATTTCTATGGTATGCAGCGACATTTAGGAATATTAATAGAAACTAATTAATGTTTTTTTAAAGAAAAAGTGATGAATATAAGATTTTTTAACTTAATGTTTAGTTTTAAATATAAAGGTTTTAGTTTGGGTTATTGCATCTTCTAAGTACTTTTTATTTTACTTTATACATAAACAATTATTTGTGAGTATAGAGTATTGATTGAGTACATAAACCTTTTAGTGTCCAACACTTTCCGTAAAAGGGTTTAGATTGGAGCGGGAATAGTAAGTGTCACCCTTTAGTGTCCAACACCTTCCCAAAATGGTATAGATTGGAGTGGGAATATTAAATGTCACCCCTTTAGTGCTCAACACCTTCTCCAAATTGGTTTAGATTTGAGTGGGAATAGTAAAAGTCACCCCTTTGGGAATCCAACACCTTTACCAAAATGGTTTAAATTGAAATGGGGATAGTAAATGTCGCCCCGTTAGTGTCCAACACCTTCCCCAAAATTGTTTAGTTTGGAGTTGAAATGGTGAATGTTGCCCCTTTAGTGTCCAAAACCTTTCCCAAAATGGTTTAGATTGGAGTGAGATTAGTAAATGTTGCCCATTTAGTGTCCAAAATCTTTCCCAAAATGGTTTAGATTGGAGTTGGAATAATAAATGTAGCCTCATTAGAGTCCAACACCTTTCCCAAAATGGCTTTTAGGGCCTCATTATGATACCGGTCGGACCGACCGTCTGACCGCTGTGGCCATGATCTGATTCCAACCGATGAGGCCGGGAAAGTACCCCCTCCGTATTATGATGCGGCCCCTGCTACCACGGTGGTCTCAGCTACGGCGGTGCACATATACCTGAATATGTCGCTGCAAGTGCATACAAACTCACAGGAAACGTGATATGTACACACATGCATGACATATGTGGGTATATGCCTTGTGCTGCATGTACCCCATTGCTGGAGTGTGGGGAACTGTGCACAGTCCAGCCATGGGGATACATACCATCAACAGACTTACCTGCATTCCGACACCCACAGGGTCGTAGTCATCAAGGTTCAGCTGCTGCAGTGTAGGGGGGCCTGGAAAAGGGGATCCACGCCAGAGACTTGCGGAGAGAAGTGGATTGGGATGAGTATGCACTCCAAATCCTTCGTTTCTGAGTCGAGGCAGCTGGTCGGACCCGCCACGGTCGGCTCGTCTGAAATGTACATCGTAATCCGGATGAAGATCAGAATTCCCTGTGTAGCTCTATGGCTGCTGCTTTTCTCCGACCACCATCTTAGTGGTCGGAGTAAAGCTGTCGGAGCCAGCAATTGCTTGGACTGTATTCAGCATGCATTGCAATGTGGTTGTAGGTCCGACCATTTCTGATGAGACTTTGGCGGTCCGACCAGCGCTGACGAGGCTGCAGATGTCGGTCTGACCGGCATCGTAATGAGGCCCTTAGTTAGGAGTTGGAATACCATATGTTGCCCCTTTAGTGTCCAGCACTTTCCCCAAATTAGTTTGAATTGGTGTTGGAACAGTAAATGTAGCCTCTTTAGTGTGCAACATCTTCCCCAAATTGGTTTAGATTGGAGTGGGAATAGTACATGTCACCCTTGGGTGTCCAAAACCTTCAGCAAATTGATTTAGATTGGAGTGGGAGTAGTAAATGTAACTCCCTTAGTGTCCAACACCTTCCCCAAAACGGTTTACATTAGAGTGGAAATAGTAAATATTGGCCATTTAGTGTCCAACACCTTCCCCAAAATGTTTTAGATTGGAGTGGGAATAGTAAATGTTACACCTTTAGTGTCAAACACTCCTCCAAAATGGTTTACATTGATGTGGGAATATTTAATTTAGTCATTTTAGTGTTAAATTCCTTTGTTAAAATAAATTTCTATGTAGTAGGGGTAGTTTGTCATTTAATTAGCATGTTAATATTTAGAGAGACAATTAGCATAGTAGTTGGTTGTAAATGTGTAATAAATAGCATTATTATTTACATATTTGCATAGAATAAAGATATATAACACATTTTTCAATTTTTCATTATTTCTTCAAAGTTTATTTAATGTATATTTTTACATTTTCAATAAATATAGTTATGTAAAACATTTATATATTGATGTTTTTCGTACATTTTCAATATTAAATAAATAATGTGAATTGTATTTAAATAGTATTGTAAATTGTACATTTTTCAGTTTTTTTCTATTGTTTAACAAGTTTTTTAAACAATAATTCAGTTGTTTCATAAACATTTTTTAACCTAAATTTTACATAAATGTTTTCAGTATATATTAAATAAATGTATATGTTTTATACTATTATTTAATTTATACTTTTAAAAATATTTGAAACAACATTTTTTAACATGTTTTACATGTTTAATACATTTTTACAATTTTGAATTTCTTTTTCACATTTTAAAATTATTTTCCTATTCCTTTCTATGGGAAGATAGTCTTTTTTTTTTTTTTGTGTCACTGAGCGGCCATATTTTATTACTGCTACCTTCTATTTTGTAGTCTATTTGAGTAATTTTTAGTTTTTTTCTGGGATCCAGACTGCGGGAAGGTGCTACTTTTTGTTTAAATAGGCAAGTCCTTTTTAAAGGTTTGTTTAGGGTAAGGAAGGTAAGAAGGGTGAAGGGGGGAGTTCCAGAGGTTAGTTATAGTGTTGTATGTGAATTTTTAGAACATTTAGGGGCCGATTACGATACAGCCCATAAAGGCTCCGACAGGGCCGCATCGTAATGGGCCACTCGGTTTGCTTTCAGACCGCCTCATTATGATGGAGGCAGTCGGAAAGGAAACTGGCCAGTCATTTCCGCCCCTGCATGTTTCCGGCATGGTTTCCATGCCGGTCTGTCCAACATGGAAACCATGTCAGTAAGGGTGTTTAGGGTACCCCATCTGGGCCCCCTTTGGTTCACTGCATCCAGTTGGAGGATGAGGGGGCTAGTGCCCCCCTGCTGATCCCTGCACCTTGTGGCATGCACCTTGAGGTGCCTGCCACTGAGTGCAGGGATGAACCGCACCTCCCATTTCACTATGGGAGCATCGGCCGGTTTATGGCTGTAATGCATGCTCGCCTAGTGAAATATAGGAAGCAGACTGGGTGTTGGTTGGTCCCAGGACTGAGTCGGTGTTGGGCGTAAGGAATTCTGCCCAACATCATAATGAGCCCCATAGTTTTGTTAATTGCAGAGTTTTTCACTGGTGTGTTGGTTTAGGTTTTCGGACAGTGTTTAGTAATGTATCGATATGTTATGTTATATTGTGTTATGTTACTTGCTTTTTTATGATTAGTATTTAGAATTTTTGAATTAATTAATTAATTGCATAGTTACTAAAAACCATTGCAATAAAATGACAATTTTTAAAACACAAAGTGCATTTTAGTCTCTAAAATGAAGTAAAACTAATTATTGCAGCACGTATATAAAACATCACATTAAAATTGTAAAACTCTTTTAAATCAGTGAGACTTGCAGGCATGGGGCTCATTAAAATGTTGCTGTATGGATAGTGGGTGCCTCAGAGTTCCACTGTGCAAGTGCGTCTGTGAGCGGGTTTTATTAAGGAATGCAGTGTCCTTGCTTATTTTGGGCCTAATTACGAGTACGGCGGTCCTCAAGACCACCGTACTCGCGGTGGCAGTCCGACCACCGACACCACTGCGAGTCTGCCTGCAGTATTTTGAGTGTGGCGGTTGGACCACCACAGGATCGCCGCCTCCGCGGGAATCCAGGATCCCGCAGCAGTGGCGCAGCAGAATATGCTGGTGGTGCCGCTGCAGCACCGCCTAGCATATTCCAAGTTGCTATTCCACTGCCCTTTTCATGGTGGTGAGCCCGCCATGAAAAGGGTGGTGGAGATGCAACTAAGGGGGCCCTAACAGGGCCCACTGCCCTTTTGAACCTGGGAGTATATGCGAGGGGCACATGTTGGGCCCCCCTGGAATCGCATCCCTTTTCCTGCACAGTGTGGCATGCTCTCCTATGAGCCTAACACAGCCGCCACCATGAGACCGCAGCAGCACTACCCGCCCGCCCTGGATTCAACTCAGAATCTGGTGGGACAGCACACCACAGGCTTCGTGGTCCTCCTGCGGGTGCAGCGGTGGTGGTGCTGCAGGAGGGCCGCCAAACTTGGAATCAGGCTCTTTGTCTTATGTGGCCCAGCTACTGAAAATGTGTCCGCAGGGGCAACCTCATTGACCATTTCGGGATACCATTAGTCACACGGGATTTAGGCCCAGCTGATAGGGCCTTCGCATGATAAGGTAGGTTGGAGCCTCATAGGTGGCCGCAGTAGATTTTTTTGTAAGAACAGTTCTGTCAGGGTTGATGCTTTTTGATGATACAGGCCCTTATTATGATGTTGGTCGGAGTTGCCTCCAGCCGACATCTCTGCAGTTGCGGAACCGACCGGCCTTCATTTGGCAGTCCCAAAACTGCAAATACGATGCAACCGCACATGGCGCGGTTTCAAACTCCCATTTCTCTATGGGAGCTTGCGAGGCGGTTGGAAACCGGCTGAAGCACAAGCTCCTATAGAGAAATGGGAGTTTCTTTAGATCCCTGCACCACTTGGCAAGCACCTCACGGTGCCCGCCACACGGTGCAGAGATTCCAACCGGAGGCCGCAGAGGGATGGGGGCCCTGCTAGGGGCCCCCAAAGTCACTTTCCGACAGCTTTTCCATGTCGGAAAGGCCTGCATGTAAAAGCTGTCGGAAACCTACATCATAATCCCAACAGCGGAAACACCGTCCTAAAGGGATTATGTGCAGTTTCCGACTAGCCGATGGGGTCCTTGAGCCCTTTGGAAGCAAGTCGGATTGACTGGACGATTCGGACTCTGACCACCGTCTTTGAAATACGGCAGTCGGAGTTCACACCAAGGATGACAGTCAGTAAGCCTCCAACGAGCGGTCGGAGGCTTACCGACCGACATCCAAATCAGGCCCTGAGTGTTATGAATTTGTAATTTTTTTATTGCACTGTTTTTTGCTGGTGGGTTTTCTGTTTTACTTTGCAGGCTTTTCAATATAAACATGTACTATGAGCATTTGGGTTTAGATTTTTTTTTCAAGGAAACCTGTTTTGGTTTCTAATAAACCAATATTTTTTACTTTGATTTAAATAATTTTTTGGGGTTTCCGAGAACTTTTCTTTTTTTAAACACTTTTTTGCATCCTTTATGGTGCCTAGATACGTGGGATTGCTTTAATGCTTCTCTACTGAATTGGATTAATTTTAGTATTTTTTGGAACTTTTGGAGGAAATTTTTCCGGTTTTTTGTGAATTATACTTTTTGATTACATTGGTACAGAGGATGATATGCAGCTACAGAACAGTAAATTATATTTAATTTATTTATTTTGAGTGGGAAATGTTATATTTTATCATTTACGCAAGTGTTATGTGATAGTTTTTTGGTATTGAGTATTTTATGTGTTGCAATTATTTTACTCAACGGATTGAGTTTGTTGTGTGAGGGTTTTGGTTGGTGAGGTTTAAATTTTTATGTAAATAATATATACTATTTTATTATATCCTGTCCGTCAAAATATAAATCCCATAGGATATAATGGGATTATATTTCTGAGGACGGAGATCCGTCCCTGCTGTGACAGAATAACCTGTCCGCCGAGATCTAAATCAGGCCCTTATTTAAAATTGGAGTTTTATTTAATGTTTTGACTGATGACATCAAATATTATGTTTATTATTTCTATAAAAACAATTTGTAATAGTGGTTAATATTATGCTAAAAGATTTTTGGAGTTTTGAAGGTTAGTATTTATTATATAGCATGATTTTGGCTATTATTGCTAAGTAATCTACTCCCTTGCTGTTTATGAAGAGTTTCACTTTAAATTGTAGCATATCGTACATTCTTTTCATTTGTTTGCTAAGTTTAGGCGCAATTTGGGTTACAGATTGCTTTATTCGTAGTTGTTGGTAGCTTTGTTCTTCTTGTAGGGCTTGTATACATTTATAGAGTGTAGGTTGGGTTCTGTCTAGTGTGGATTGGAAGGCATTGTGCCATCCTCCCACTATATTGTTTATTTTGGCTTACTGTGCCAAGGTGCTGTCATAGACAATCCATCATGGTATTCGGAATTTGGGTTGACATCTGTGTCCAGACTGATGTAGTGTGCCAACCCAAGTATTTAAAGCAAACACAAGGAGATGATGGACGGAGCGCAGAAACTTTTCAGACACTCACCCCCAGTCTTAGATCTGGGTTGAATCCATCATCGTTCTTTAGCTCACTTCGCCATCCCAGTTAAGACACAGCTATATGCAAATCAGTCTTGACCCTGTGCCTCATGGGAACAGTCCAGCCCGAAGTGCCAAGCCATGTCTTCCCTGGATCGGAAACAAGGATCCGGGGACCGGTTTTGGGCTAACAGCCCTCATCAGCCAGGCTAGCTTGAATCCAGTGGCAAAGTGAGCAAGGGACCCACCTCTGGGCATACCCTGCCAACTTAGGGTGAACAAAGCAAACACAAGGAGATGATGGACGGAGCGCTGAAACCTTTCAGACACTCACCCCCAGTCTTAGATCTGGGTTGAATCCATCATCGTTCTTTAGCTCACTTCGCCACCCCAGTTCAGACATAGCTATATGCAAATCAGTCTTGACCATGTGCCTCATGGGAACAGTCCAGCCCGAACTGCCAAGCCATGTCTTCCCTGGACCGGAAACAAGGATCCGGGGACCGGTTTCGGGCTAACAGCCCTCATCAGCCAGGCTAGCTTGAATCCAGTGGCAAAGTGAGCAAGGGACCCACCTCTGGGCATACCCTGCCAACTTAGGGTGAACAAAGCAAACACAAGGAGATGATGGACGGAGCGCTGAAACCTTTCAGACACTCACCCCTAGTCTTAGATCTGGGTTGAATCCATCATCGTTCTTTAGCTCACTTCGCCACCCCAGTTCAAACATAGCTATATGCAAATCAGTCTTGACCATGTGCCTCATGGGAACAGTCCAGCCCAAACTGCCAAGCCATGTCTTCCCTGGACCGGAAACAAGCATCCTGGGACCGTTTTCGGGCTAACAGCCCTTATCACCCAGGCTAGCTTGAATCCAGTGGCAAAGTGATCAAGGGACCCACGTCTGGGCATACCCTGCCAACTTAGGGCGAACAAAGCAAACACAAGGAGATGATGGACGGAGCGCTGAAACCTTTCAGACACTCACCCCCAGTCTTAGATCTGGGTTGAATCCATCATCGTTCTTTAGCTCACTTCGCCACCCCAGTTCAGACACAGCTATATGCAAATCAGTCTTGACCCTGTGCCTCATTGAAACAGTCCAGCCCGAGCTGCCAAGCCATGTCTTCCCTGGACCGGAAACAAGCATCCTGGGACCGGTTTTGGGCTAACAGCCCTCATCAGCCAGGCTAGCTTGAATCCAGTGGCAAAGTGAGCAAGGGACCCACCTCTGGGCATACCCTGCCAACTTAGGGTGAACAAAGCAAGCACAAGGAGATGATGGACGGAGCGCTGAAACCTTTCAGACACTCACCCCTAGTCTTAGATCTGGGTTGAATCCATCATCGTTCTTTAGCTCACTTCGCCACCCCAGTTCAAACATAGCTATATGCAAATCAGTCTTGACCATGTGCCTCATGGGAACAGTCCAGCCCAAACTGCCAAGCCATGTCTTCCCTGGACCGGAAACAAGCATCCTGGGACCGTTTTCGGGCTAACAGCCCTTATCACCCAGGCTAGCTTGAATCCAGTGGCAAAGTGATCAAGGGACCCACGTCTGGGCATACCCTGCCAACTTAGGGCGAACAAAGCAAACACAAGGAGATGATGGACGGAGCGCTGAAACCTTTCAGACACTCACCCCCAGTCTTAGATCTGGGTTGAATCCATCATCGTTCTTTAGCTCACTTCGCCACCCCAGTTCAGACACAGCTATATGCAAATCAGTCTTGACCCTGTGCCTCATTGAAACAGTCCAGCCCGAGCTGCCAAGCCATGTCTTCCCTGGACCGGAAACAAGCATCCTGGGACCGGTTTCGGGCTAACAGCCCTCATCAGCCAGGCTAGCTTGAATCCAGTGGCAAAGAGAGCAAGGGACCCACGTCTGGGCATACCCTGCCAACTTAGGGCGAACAAAGCAAACACTAGGAGCTGATGGACGGAGCGCTGAAACTTTTCAGACCCTCACCCCCAGTCTTGGATCTGGGTTGAATCCATCATCGTTCTTTAGCTCACTTCGCCACCCCAGTACTGACACAGCTATATGGAAATCAGTCTTGACCCTGTGCCTCATGGGAACAGTCCAGCCCGAACTGCCAAGCCATGTCTTCCCTGGACCGGAAACAAGCATCCTGGGACCGGTTTCAGGCTAACAGCCCTCATCAGCCGGCTAGCTTGAATCCAGTGGCAAAGTGAGCAAGGGGCCCACGTCTGGGCATACCCTGCTAACTTAGGGTGAACAAAGCAAACACAAGGAGATGATGGACGGAGCGCTGAAACTTTTCAGACACTCACTCCCAGTCTTAGATCTGGGTTGAATCCATCATCGTTCTTTAGCTCACTTCGCCACCCCAGTTCAGACACAGCTATATGCAAATCAGTCTTGACCCTGTGCCTCCTGGGAACAGTCCAGCCCGAACTGCCAAGCCATGTCTTCCCTGGACCGGAAACAAGCATCCTGGGACCGGTTTCAGGCTAACAGCCCTCATCAGCCAAGGCTAGCTTGAATACAGTGGCAAAGTGAGCAAGGGACCCACGTCTTGGCATACTCTGCCAACTTAGGGCAAACAAAGCAAACACAAGGAGATGATGGACGGAGCGCTGAAACTTTTCAGACACTCACCCCAAGTCTTAGATCTGGGTTGAATCCATCATCGCTCTTTAGCTCACTTCGCCACCCCAGTTCAGACACAGCTATATGCAAATCAGTCTTGACCCTGTGCCTCATAGGAACAGTCCAGCCTGAACTGCCAAGCCATGTCTTCCCTGGACTGGAAACAAGCATCCTGGGACCGGTTTCAGGCTAACAGCCCTCATCAGCCAGGCTAGTTTGAATCCAGTGGCAAAGTGAGTAAGGGACCCACATCTGGGCATACCCTGCCAACTTAGGGAAAACAAAGCAAACACAAGGAGATGATGGACGGAGCGCTGAAACTTTTCAGACACTTACCCCAAGTCTTAGATCTGGGTTGAATCCATCATCGTTCTTTAGCTCACTTTGCCACCCCAGTTCAGACACAGCTATATGCAAATCAGTCTTGACCCTGTGCCTCCTGGGAACAGTCCAGCCCGAACTGCCAAGCCATGTCTTCCCTGGACCGGAAACAAGCATTCTGGGACTGGTTTCGGGCTAACAGCCCTCATCAGCCAGGCTAGCTTGAATCCAGTAGCAAAGTGAGCAAGGGACCCACTTGGGTCCCGGGCTCACTGTGCCACTGGAATCAAGCTAGCACAGCTGATGAGGGGTGAAATCCCAAAACCGGTCCTAGGATGCTTGTTTCCTGTTCAGGGAGGACCTGGCTTGGCAGCTCGGGTTGGACTGTTCCCATGAGGCACAGGGTCAAGACTGATTTGCATATGGCCAGGTCTAAACTGGGGTGGCATGGTGAGCAAAAGAATGATGGATTTAACCCAGATCTCTTGACTGGTGGTGAATGTTTTGATTTGTTCTGCATTCCATCCATCAATTGTGTGTCTTTTGCTTCCTCGCCCTAAGTGCGCCGGGTATGCCCAGACGTGTGTCCCGGGCTCACTGTGCCACTGGAATCAAGTTAGTCTGGCTGATGAGGGGTGAAACCCTGAAACCGGTCCTAGGATGCTTGTTTCCGGTCCAGGGAGGACCTGGCTTGGCAGTTCGGGCTGGACTGTTCCCATGAGGCACAGGGTCAAGACTGATTTGCATATGTCCAGGTCTAAACTGGGGTGGCATGGTGAGAAAATGAATGATGGATTTAACCCAGATCTCTTGACTGGGGGTGAATGTTTTGATTTGTTCTGCATTTCGTCCATCAATTGTGTGTCTTTTGCTTTCTCGACCTAAGTGCGCCGGGTATGCCCAGACATGGGTCCCGGGCTCACTGTGCCACTGGAATCAAGCCAGCCTGGCTGATGAGGGGTGAAACCCTGAAACCGGTCCTAGAATGCTTGTTTCCAGTCCAGGGAGGACCTGGCTTGGCAGTTTAGGCTGGACTGTTCCCATGAGGCACAGGGTCAAGACTGATTTGCATATGGCCAGATCTAAACTGGGGTGGCATGGTGAGCAAAAGAATGATGGATTTAACCCAGATCTCTTGACTGGAGGTGAATGTTTTGATTTGTTCTGCATTCCGTCCATCAAATGTGTGTCTTGTGCTTCCTCGCCCTAAGTGCGCCGGGTATGCCCAGACGTGGGTCCCGGGCTCACTGTTCCACTGGAATCAAGCTAGTCTGGTTGATGAGGGGTGAAACCCCGAAACCGGTCCTAGGATGCTTGTTTCCGGTCAAGGGAGGACCTGGCTTGTCAGTTCGGGCTGGACTCTTCCCATGAGGCACATGGTCAAGACTGATTTGCATATGGCCAGGTCTAAATTTGGGTGGCATGGTGAGCAAAAGAATAATGGATTTAACTCAAATCTCAAGACTGGGGGTGAATGTTTTGATTTGTTCTGCATTCCGTCCATCAATTGTGTGTCTTTCGCTTCCTCGCCCTAAGTGCACCGGGTATGCCCAGACGTGGGTCCCGGACTCACTGTGCCACTGGAATCAAGCTAGCCTGGCTGATGAGGGGTGAAACCCCAAAACCGGTCCTAGGATGCTTGCTTCAGGTCCAGGGAGGACCTGGCTTGGCAGTTCGGGCTGGACTGTTCCCATGAAGCACAGGGTCAAGACTGATTTGCATGTGGCCAGGTCTAAACTTGGGTGGCATGGTGAGCAAAAGAATGATGGATTTAACCCAGATCTCTTGACTGGGGGTGAATGTTTTGATTTGTTCTGCATTCCGTCCATCAATTGTGTGTCTTTTGCTTCCTCGCCCTAAGTGCGCCGGGTAAGCCCAGACGCGGGTCCCAGGCTCACTGTACCACTGGAATCAAGCTAGCCTGGCTGATAAGGGGTGAAACCCCGAAACCGGTCCTAGGATGCTTGTTTCCGGTCCAGGGAGGACCTGGCTTGGCAGTTCGGGCTGGACTGTTCCCATGAGGCACAGGGTCAAGACTGATTTGCATATGGCCAGGTCTAAACTGGGGTGGCATGGTGAGCAAAAGAATGATGGATTTAACCCAGATCTCTTGACTGGGGGTGAATGTTTTAATTTGTTCTGCATTCCGTCCATCAACTGTGTGTCTTTTGCAACTCAAGTATCTATGCAATAATCCATTAGGGGGCTTAGTTTGTGTTCGTTTTGTTGGTAGAATGGGCTTTCTATTAGTAGATTGTAGCAGCTAGCTACCTCAGTGACAGGGACATATGTAGTGACAGGGACATATGCTAGTGCTATCATTATTTGTATTTCAAATGCAAACTGACAGTTTGTAGCATATTCCAAACTTTGTGCAGATTGTTGTAGTTGTCTCCATATACTTTGATTGAAATGATAGTAAGAGCTTGGTAAGGCTGTGTGCGGATAAACTTTTCAAATGGTTTGAATAATGTCTTGTTCAAAGTCTGTGTGTTTTTTGTGGGTAGGATTCCTAACTTTACTACTACTAAATGCCCTTTGTGATTACCGAAAGTTGTAAAGTTAGGATTTTGTCTCAGTTTAGGAGTAGTAAAGTTAACTTTACTACTCCTAAATGCCTTTTGTGAATACCGAAAGTCGTAAAGTTAGGATTTTGTCTCAGATTACTTTTGTGAATCAGGCCCAAGGATTCCATTTGGAAAGAGATGTATACACGATCTGTGACAGTAACTGAAGTAACAAACAGTTACAACTATATGTTGAAACTCACTTACACAAACACTTGCACTTTTAGGAGTAAAGAAAATACTTAGTTGTCATGCACCTCTTAAAAAATAAAGGTAAGTAGTCTCCACCCTTTCACCCACCTCCAGCAAAAAGATTGGACATTATGCTTGTTTGACTTCATTGACCAGGAGAGCTACCTACAAAGGGTTCTACCCACATGCACAATGATCAAGAAAATTGTATATTGGCAGAAAATTTATAAAAATACCAGTTGGTTTATCAATTTGTTGAAGAAATACAATTTTTAAAGCATTTAGAAGACAGAAAAAAGGAGTACACCAGTGTAAAGCGATAACTGTTCCCCTAGAGCCATAATATGACACTTGCAACAAATCCAATGACAAAAATCAGATTGTGGAACACTTACAAAACTTTTACCCACAAAAACGGTTGCAGTCCAACACTTGTACAATTCACCTTGTCTACCATTGTATTCTCTGGTAGAAAATGTAGCTTTTTATCATGGTTCCTGTTCGACTTGGTCCTTTCTGCAGGGGCATCCCTAGATATTTGGAATCGATACAGCGCAACAGAAAGTCATGCATCAAGGACATAAGGTACAATTTACAGCAGGACTAACCAGGTCCCTATATCCGGCCTATGCACCACCGCGGTCAGCCTATACTTGAGACTTTGTCCCAGTCCAGTGCAACCAGATAACCACAGTTGGCGCTTTGTGCTTTTAAGAGCCACTTTTACCTAAAATTTTAAATTACATAACTCCAGTTCTACTGATTTTTGCTGTTCTGGTATTATTTTACTTATTAAAATATACTCTATTTCTTTAAATTGGTTTGCGATTTTTCTTGTGTTGCTGTTTCACTTTATTACTTTGTGTGTGTGCTGCATAAATACTTTCTGCAAAAAAGGGGGAACTGGGGCTAGGGAGAGGCCCAGCATATAGGCCCCTTGGTCAGACTGACAGAAACAAAAGTATGCAGTTCCTAAAGGGGTGGGGGCTTAGGAGGAAAGAAGGGGGTCCAGGTATCAACAGTAGAGAAGCGGGGGATCGCTTCTTTAGGAGCAAGGGCCCTCACACGCCCCAGGCGGTGTCATGCTTCATCATCGGGCAGCTCCTCGTTGGACCGGCACTGCAATATCCAATGGGCCCCGCGGTGGGGCTCTTCGCCGGAGGTCTTTTCTTTTTGCCGATGTGACTAGAATGGAGTGTGAGGGGCATGTGTAGAGATGTAGTATGAGTAGTGGGGAGTAAGTGTGTGCAAAAAATAAATAATAAAAATAACTAGAGGGATCCCAAAGGATTCTTTATTGACTGGGTACCTATGTTATGGTTAAAAGGCTAGAAAGTCAAGGCAAGAGCAGGTGATAATGGACCTCTCAAGCTCGAATCAGTATGGGGTGTGTGAGGGCCCCTGCTCCTAAAAGAGCAATCCCCGCTTCTCTTCTGTTGATACCTTGACCCCCTTCTTTCCTCCCAACCAACCCCCCCCCCTTTAGGAACTGCATACTTTCATTTCTATCAGCATACATACTTTACACATTGCCTATAAGTTAAGCCTGACTTTGTTTGCGCCAAGCTTCCAGAGTGTCAAGAACAGGTTAATTTAGAGATTTTTATGGTTCACAATTACAAGGATTGTGGCTGTTTCCTTAATGGGCTTCCAACCCCCTCAACCAGTACCCAATTTCTTACACATACCATATTTAAGCTTCCTTAGTTAGCACAGGAGTCAGTCAGTCAGTCAAAAGAGCTTTATTGCGCCACATTTATGTGGTATGTGGCATAAAAGCACAGCCAATAAAAAAATACATCACATTAAAAAGATCATACATGCATAAGTAAAACATAAGGTAAACAGTACTACATCTCGTGCAATTAACAAGTTAAAAATACACATCATAAAAACATAGCGCAGTGTTTAAGGGCTAGCAACAAATATTATAAAGTGCATGACAAAGCAATACCTTCAGAGGATTGCACATCCAAAGAATTAAAAAAGAAAGAACATTACATATTTGATCCAAGAAAGGAGATGTTAAAACAGGGCCATGAATGAAATGGGGGACTCTAGTTGGCAGAGGTAGGTACGTTTTGTCCAAGTGGGGACCCATGCTTCTAGTCAGGGTAAGGGGGATACACACTTTAGATAACCCCTGCTCAACCCCTTGGTAGCTTTGCACGAGCAGACAGGCTTATCCCAAAGGCAATGTGTAAAGTATTTGTTCTCAAAACACACAGTAAGACAGTGATAACACTACAAATGGACACCACACCAGTTTAGAAAAAGAAAGTATCTTTATCTAAACTCAACAAGACCAAAATAACAAAAATCCAACATACATGTAGTAAAATAGCACTTAAAAACAGTTAGTTCCAAAATAAAGCTTGTAGAAAACACATAGCTCCACCTGGGGCTATTACGACGTAATGACAGCAATAAATCCAAAGTACGGCACTGACCACGAGGTGCGCAGCGTCGGGCACGGACTCACGCGGACCCCCAAACAAACAGTACCTTTGGATAACGAAGTCTATGACGATGCACGGCGTTGTCGAGGTGAGGCATCGGTGCCGAGGTTGAGGCCAGCTCCCTGGCTGCCACGGGGGAGGCGTGGCGCCATGTTCACGAGGAGGCGACGTGTCAAATCCAGGACAGGGAAAGCCGGTTGCGTTGGCGGTGAGGTGTCGGTTCCGGTGAGGCGATGCAAAGTGGGCATGTTTGTGGAGTCACCCTTGGCAGTTATCAGCGCTGCGATAACTGTATGCAGGCACTGGCAATGACAGAGTCGGTGCGAGCGCTGGTGTTGGGAAATGCTGATAACTGCAGGCATCAGCAGGCGTGGAAGGGCGTCGGAGCTGTGGTGCATGCCGGGCGGTGTGTTGTGCACTTCACGAGCGGTGTCGCTGGCCTCGGTGCAGGTCGCGGCGTCACAGCAGTGTCGCTGACGGCATTGGAGACAGGTTTTCTTGCTTCTTTCAAGTTGCTTCCAGCTACCAAAAGCAGGAACAACCTCCAAAGGCCCAAAACTGGAATAGGCACCTCCTGGCAGGTCAGACCTCACAGCAATAGAGTTCAGGGGAGCTGGGGGTAAAGTCTTTCTGTCCCTGAGACTTTAAAACAGGAGGCCAGCACACACAAGCCCTTGGAGATTCTTCTTCAAGCAGGTTCACAACAAAGTTCCAGTCTTTGTCCTTTCCTTGGCAGAAGCAGCAACTGCAGGTCAACCCCACACAGCACACATCAAAGGGGCAGTACACCTCCTCACAGCTCTCCAGCTCTTCTGCTTGGCAAAGGTTCCTCTTGAATCCAAAATTGATCTAAAGTTCTGGGGTTTAAGGTCCACTACTTATACCCCATTTTGTCTTTGTTCTTCTTTGTGCAAGTATCTCTGAGCCCAGTCCAAACCAGTTCTATCCTCACTGGTGCAGTATGACCATAGGGGGTAGAGACAGCATTGTGCAAGGGAGACAGAAAACTCCTCCCACTACTCTCAATGCAGCCAAGCCCCATTCAGCTCAGCTCTGAGTCATCCAGGAAGTGCCAGACACACCTACCCCTCCCCCCCCACCATTGGCTGGCTACAGTGGATGCACATCCTGCACCCCTGTCACTCCAAAACCAGACATTCAACCCAAAGGTAGGTAGAGGCACACAGAATGGCTTAATAAGAAAATGCCTGCTTTCTAAAGGTGGCATTTTCAAACACATAATTTAAAAACCATCTTTACTAAAAGATGTGTTATTAAGTTCTGAGTCCAGAGAGCCTAAACTGTATTTCTCTATCTTGTCCCAATGGGAGGTTATACTTGTAAGATGTTCCAAAGTATCTCCCATGTTATACTATGGGGCAGATAGCCTTTCAATAGTGAAAACCGAAATACACTGTATTTCACTATCAGGACTTGTCACACACACCAGTACATGTCCTACCTTTTACATACACTGCAGCCTGCCCATGGGGGTACCTTGGGCCTACCTGAGTTGTGTCTTACATGTAAGAAAAGGGAAGGTTAGGGGCTGGCAAATGGGTGCCCTTGCCAGGTCCTCATGTCAGTTCAAAACTGCGCACAGAGTCTGAGATACCTTTTCAGGGCTACTCATGTGGGTGGCACAATCAGTGCTGCAGGCCCACTACTAGCATTTGATTTACAGACCCTGGTACACTCAGGGCACTTTACTAGGGACTAACCAGTAAATCAAATATGCCAATCAGGGAGAACCAATTGTAATAACAATTTACACAGGGCGCACTTGCACTTTGATACTGATCAGCAGTGGCAAACTGCCCAAAGCCAGCAAAAACGAAATCTAGCACAGCATCAAAAATATAGTAGGTAGAGCCAAAAAGTCAGTTGAAGCCACGCCAAAGATGCCAAGTTTAAAATGTGTCACCTCCAGCTCAAAAGTGTGGAGAACTTCCCGCCCTCCTGAGAGTTCTCATCACCAAGGCGGAAGAATCTGAACAGACCATCAGCATTGGAGTGTTCTGTACCAGGTCAGTGTTCCACTGTAAAGTCCATTCGCTGTAGGGAGATGGACCACCTCACCAGTTTCAGTGCTTCAGGCCCAGTAGTAGCATTTGATATACAGGCCCTGGCACACTCAGTGCACTTTAGTAGGAACTTACCAGTAAATCAAATATGCCAATCAGGGAGAACCAATTGTAATAACAATGTACACAGGGAGCACTTGCACTTTGACACTGATCAGCAGTGGCAAAGTGCTCAAAGCATCTAAGCCGGCAAAAAGAGAAATCCAGCACAGCATCAAAAATATAGGAGGTAGAGGCAAAAAGTCAGGGGAATCCACACCAAAGATGCCGAGTCTAACAGTGCATGAAAAGGCAATACCATCAGAGGATTGCACAACCAAATAAGAAATTAAGAAAGAAAATTTCATATTGGATCTAAGAAAGGAGTTGTTAAAACTGGGCCATGAAAATATAAGCATAGTGCTCAGACAGACTAGGGCAATGGATTATAAAATCAGTAAATTAAATATTTCAAGGATTTGCATGTTTCTGGCTTTTGAGTGCCTGACAAATAAATGAGGCAACTGCATAACAGATCCAGGGGCTATAGAGGTTTTGTAAAAACAATAGCGCTGGACTGCACTGTCTAAATTTATACTTTCTAAGAGTAGGGATTAAAAATTGTTTTCTGGGAGAATCATATAATGTGCAAAAGAACATATTATGCAAAGAGGATTGGAGAGAAACTCCATCAGGAGTCATAATGAGGCCCGTAGTGTATACTGTATGCATTTCTGTGAATACTGTACACTCCTTAGCATATAATATACATGCCAACATATATTATAGGCATTTCACTGTAAGATGTATATATACACTCTTGGAAGTTAACTGATAAATTTCTTCTGGTAGTTTCTTTCTTATATATAGCAAGAGTTGCATGCACAATATCGAGGTCAAGGATATTGATCTGCACTTATATCGCCTCCTCAATATCGACTACCAACATGGCCTCAAGTTGGCATATACATAGTGAAGTACAGGTCTACTATTATTAAATTCGCAAACTACTTACCTTCATGATATGTTGATTGTAGATATTGTGGAGGTCAATGTTAAAGTGCAATTACCAAAAGAAAAAAACAAACTACCTGTAAACGTTTTTAATTGGCGGAATATCTCGCCATACTTCAAGGATGCTTACCAAGTCATCACAAGAGTCTTAGTGTGTATGTATATATCTATCACAATAACATTAATCAAACATACAAAGAGTCATCAATACCTTCATCCAGAATTTTATCAAAAATATGAGTTATTTATTATAATCACCATATGAAAATACATATATCTGTTTGTCCATCAGTGCACTCTGTTGAATATTGATTTCTGTTTTATTGTTGTCTTATTTATCTGTAGGTTGTTGATATGTGTGATATTATCTGTTGAATGAATGTGGTGAGAGCTGTATGGGCGTCTGAATTTGGGTATTAGTGGGGGTAGCTCCATGATGTTTAAATGTATGGTACACCAATTCTTTGCTATTTATGTCATTTTTGTAATGTTTTGTACTGTGATATGTATAGATATATGTATTTTCATATGATGATGAATATAATAAATAACATATTTGTTTGATACAATTCTGGATAAAGGTATTGATGACTCTTTATATGTTTGATTAATGTTATTGTGACAGATATACATACACACAAACACTCTGTGATGACTTGATAAGCATCCTTGAAGTATGGCGAGATTTTCCGCCAATTAAAAACGTCTACAGGCAGTTTGTTTTGTTCTTTTGGTAATTGCACTTGCTTCCCTGATTCTTCTGCCTGTTTATTCATTGCTCATTGTGTCATTCACGGTCAATGTTAAAATCTTGATTTTGTGATAGTATACCCACTGCAATTTGCTTTAAACTATGTGTTGGCTAAGTAATAATTACACAGCCAGTTAAAAAAGACAACATTGGGTTCTTCTTCACTTTCAGAATAACCTTTTTTCGTGCACCTCATCCATATCAGTGACATTATCACTGCAATATCCTGTGCAGTCCCACCATTTCAGAGACCTCTGTTAGGTATACTTGCATCCAGAGCTTCAATTACATTTTCTGTACAAGGTGATTGCATTGATATAAAAGCAACAAAACCGATGTTGCTTATTGTATACTCTAAAGATAAAAAATATGTCAAAATGATGATTTTGAATAACACAGGGAGGTGGGGGGTCGGTGCAGGAGAAGGGGTGGCTGATAAAAAATTCCCTCATAAATTAAAGGAGGAACCCTGGCACATAGGCATTCTCATTTTCCCATGCAGATTTGAAAATATGTACCATTACGCATGCAGAAAGGCCTCAGTGTTGTTGAAAATAAGAATTCACAAATGTTTTTTCAGGAGAACACATAGGGGGCTGTGACTATTACCTGTTTCTATATGTAACCTTAAAAACAATGGAGAAATATGAAAAATAGTTAACAAATACATGAGAGCTTCCAATACCTGTGTAAAAGGTAATCTCTAATTTCCTTATTACATGGGACTTTGGACACACCTATGATGTAGCTGTTCAACAGTAATAACTTATTACAGTTGAGTTATGATGTCACAATGGCCGCTGCTAGAGTCAGCAGCCTGTTGGAAAGGTAGGTGTAATAAAATGGGTTTCTGGTTAGCAGAGGTATGCAGTCTGTTCAAGCTGGAACCACAATCCTAGTCAGGGTAAGTCAGATATACACTCTAAATTAATATGTGCTCACCCTCTGGTAGCTTGGCACAGAGCAGTCAGGCTTAACTTAAGAGGCAATGTGTAAAATAGTTGTGCAACACTTCGATTAGTAAAACAGTGAAAACACCACACAAAAAGATACCACACCTATTTAGAAAATTCAAGCTTAATTTATTAAAGAAAACAAGACCAAAACGACCAAAAAATCCAAAAAGTCTAACCAGAGTTATGAATTTTTAAAGAATAAACTGAAATGAAATGATTGAAAGCATAAATCGTCAACCAGAGCTATCCGGTCACACAAGACTGGGTCTATCCAAAGGTTGAGGCCGACCACGATGGAGCACGGGTCCGTTAACGGTTACAGAGCTGTTGATGATGAGACACGCGGAGCAGAGGAGGCAATGCATCAGTATCGATCCTTAGGATGTAGGCCATGCGTCAGCTCCAAGCCATGCAAAGTCGGAGATGCGTTGGGAATGGAGGTAATGCACTGTGCCTTTCGGCAATGCAATGTCCTCAACCCTCGCAGCAGCAGTGATGCGTTGACACCGATGGAGATGTGATATCCCCAATCCTCGCAGCAGCGGCAATGCGTCGGCATCAATGGAGATGCGCCAGTTCCCAGCAGTGCAACAGCGGCGATGCATGGATTCTGGCTGTTATAGCACTTTATACCCACTTCCAAGGGCTCAGGACTGGATTTGCACCACTTGGCAGGGCAAGACTCTCAGATGGCAGAGTCCAGGTGCAGTAGTGAATGTGTGACGGAACAACGAATGCCATTGCCAGTCATGCTTAAACAATGTGGCCGTTACAACGCAGGTACCATTACCAAGTATTACCTTTAACATGCAGGATTTTACAATGATTATACCTTTACCACACATGCCTTAACAACAAATTTCATTGTAAAAGCATGAATGGTAAAGGCATATGAATGAAATGGTGGACAGAAGCAGGGTCTACTGACGCCGCACAAGCTTACTCTCTCTCCTGGTGGTACATTCTAGTTAGCATTTTTAACGTTTTTAATTTCTTTACTATTAACTGTTTTTAAACTGAACTTCCCTACCTGTGCTCTTCTAGTACTGTTTTCTTTGCATTTCCTTCTGTCTCTTGCCCTGGTCCGCCACGGCTGCAGTGCCTATTGAGCCGAGGGCAGAGGTCACACTATTGACTTCACTTCCACCCTAGCACTTCCTCAGGCGGTGAGCACTCTAGTCTTTCCCTCGCTCACCTTATTTAAATTGATGCAGGAGCGGATGCAAAGCGGACATTGGTAGGGTCTGCTGATGCCGCACAAGCTCACTCTCTCTCCTGGTGGGACATTCTAGTTAGCATTTTTAACGTTTTTAATTTCTTCACTATCAACTGTTTTTAAACTGAACTTCCCTACCTGTGCTCTTCTAGTGCTGTTTTCTTTGCATTTCCTTCTGCCTCTTGCCCTGGTCCGCCGCGGCTGCAGTGCCGATTGAGCGGAGAGCAGAGGTCACACTATTGATTTCACTTCCGCCCTAGCACCTCCTCGGGAGGTGGGCACTCTAATCTTTCCCTCGCTCACCTTATTTAAATCGCTGCAGGAGCGGACGCGCAGCAGACAGTGGCAGGGTCTGCTGACACTGCACAAGCTCACTCTCTCTCCTGGTGGGACATTCTAGTTAACATTTTTAAAGTTTTTAATTTCTTAACTATTAACTGTTTTTAAACCGCACTTCCCTACCTGTGCTCTTCTAGTGCTGTTTTCTTTGCATTTCCTTCTGCCTCTTGCCCTGGTCCACTGCGGCTGCAGTGCTGATTGAGCCGAGGGCAGAGGTCACACTATTGACTTCACTTCCGCCCTAGCACTTCCTCGGGCGGTGAGCACTCTAGTCTTTCCCTCGCTCAACTAATTTAAATCGTTGCAAGAGCAGACTCGCACAGCGGGCGCGCAGCTGGTGTGCCGAAGGCGAGCCTAAGGCCAGCCCGTCTGCGCCCGTCCTTCCCTAACCTCTACTTTTCCTACAAACCCTGCAGACCAATCTGGGCCCTGATGCTAGTGTTGTCCTTACTCTGAACTCAGCTGGTCTTCGAATCCAGGGCCTCACTTTTAAGGACTGTCTCATCTATACAGTGGGTGAGCTCAGGCCTGTTTGCAAATCCCTGCCAAGTCACACATTTGAAGAGGGTACCTCTTATTTCACATACGCCCTTCTAAAAAGCAAATTGCCTCTTCAGACTTCCTACGAACTCCCAAGATTCCTCATACAACACCTGTCCAGCTCATGAACCCAGGTCCTCAGCTGCAAAAGGAGATAAACATGAGGTGTGGATATTTATAATGGGATGAACACGACAGCAAGTACCAGGATGCAAAGAGAAAAAAAATGGATAACCCACTCACACAATGACACAGGAAACCACATATTTGAAGTATTGCACTAAAATACTTTATCTTATCTACGGTACTTTAATAGGATCGTCCGCCTCAATAGAGAGTCAGCAGCGTGACATTTAGTCAGCGCTCTCAATTTTCCATGGTCCATAGTGAGGAACTCACCTGGGAATTCTAAAATGTAAGTCCGTTTTTATATAGCGCAGCTACTCACCCTTACGGGTCTCAAGGCGCTGGGGGCCGTAGTGGAAATTAAGTGAGCTATTGCCCAGAGTCACATGGTGCTGAGCTGAGCTGCCGCCGGAGCCGGGGATCGAACCGTGAACCCTGTGCTCCGAAGTCAGCTGCCCTGGCCGCTGCACCACACCTCTGACACTTACATTCCTATCGATCCTAGTGTATATTTAGCTTTCCACGCACCAGAATGGAGAGAAAAAACTTGACGGGATGAGCTGCTCAGGAAAGCACCCGGGAAGCTTGAGAGCTCCTGTTAAGTGCAGTTGCATGAGTTCAGTTGACTGACAGCACCGGAGCGCGGGCTACCTAGCACTTCACTTACCTCTGCTTCCGTCATGCGAGCATCAGCGACAGAGGGCATGCAGGAGTAGAATGGGGTCGTCGAGAGCCAGTCGGCGCATGAGAGATATTTTTTTCCTCAGAAAGCACGCACGCCTCTTTTTTTTCTCCTCAGTTCTTAGCTCCGCAAAAGGTATCCAGGAAGCTGCTTAGGGCTGCGTTAACAACACCTCGAGTTCAGGAACCCTAAGCACGCTGTACCTAAGGTCTCGTGGCAGATTCGGACACTGCACCGTCAGTCACTATGACTGCAAAAACAAAAGAGCATCGAGATGAAAACAAACTATGTTTGCTCACTGAGTTGCAGTTTGAAAGGCACGGTTGAAAAGGGACAGCCCCAAGGCTATTAACCATCTCAGCCGCCCCACCCCCCACCCCAGGTTAGCCTATTGTAACAAGCATTTGCAATGCAATAGGACTCGCATTTATGCGAGACCTATTGCATTGCAAACGGAAGTGCATGCGGGCAAGAAGGCACGGACTGCGGGAGGGTGAGGCATGGGAAGAAAATAGTGCTCACAGTATAAATAAAACATACTCTGCAACACTCGAAGTAAAGGGGCCAGTAGCCATGGAAGGATACAAATGACGACATGCCCATCAGAAGGAGGGACGAACAAGCCTAAAACCAATCAGAAGGCAGCATTTATGAACTAAGCCAATGAAAAAGATGGGCGGAGAGTGGGTAGAGCTTCCACAGAGCTTCCACTCCATACTGAATACTGGATGCCTCGCAAAGCGAGCAGCGCATGCGCGCTGCCGCTATAGGCTCGACCTAAAAAAGAGGGAAGAGAGGGTGTGAAAAAGGCATGAGGAGTGCAGAAAGAGCAAGAGGAGTGCAGAAAGAAGCAACAAAGGTACAGAAAGAGGCAAGAGGGGTGCAAATAGAGGTAAGAGGGGTACAGAAAGAGGCACGTCGGGTGCAGAAAAAAGCAAGAAATGTGCAGAAAGAAACAAAAGAAGTGCAGAAAGAAAGAACAGAGGTGCAGAAAGAAGCAACAGGGATGCAGAAAAGGGGTGGAAAAAGAGGCAAGGGGGTGCAGAAAGAAGCAAGAGAGCTGCAGAAAGAAACAGAAGAAGTGCAGAAAGAAGGAACAGAGTTGCAGAAAGAGGCAAGAGGGGTACAGAAAGAGGGAAGAGGGGTGCAGAAAGAGGAAAGAGGGGTGCAGAAAGAAGTGAGAGGTGCAGCAAGAAACAAAAGAAGTGCAGAAAGAAGGAACAGAGGTGCAGAAAGAGGCAAGAGGGGTGTGGGAAGAGGGTTGCGAAAGGTGCACGAGGGATGCAGAAAGAAGCAAGAGAAGTGCAGAAAGAAGCAACAGAGGTGCAGAAAGAAGGAAGAGGGGTGGAGAAAGAGATAAGAGAAGTGCAGAAAGAAGCAACAGAGATGCAGAAAGGGGGAAGAGGAATGGAGAAAGAGGCAAGAGGGGTGCAGAAAGAAGCAAGAGAGGTGCAGAAAGAAACAAAAGAAGTGGAGAAAGAAGGAACAGAGGTGCAGAAAGAGGCAGGGGGATGCAGAAAGAGGGAAGAGGGGTGCAGAAAGAGGCAAGGGGATTGTAGAAAGAGGGATGAGGGGTGCAGAAAGAGGAAAGAGGGGTACAGAAAGAAGCAAGAGAGATGCAGAAAGAAGCAAGAGAAATGCATAAAGAAGTAACAGAGATGCAGAAAGGGGGAAGTGGGGTACAGAAAGAGGCAAGAGGGATACAGAAAGAAACAAGAGAGGTGCAGAAAGAAACAAAAGAAATGCAGAAAGAAGGAACAGAGTTGCAGAAAGAGGGAAGAGCGAAGAGGGGTGTCAAAGAGGTACGAGGGGTACAGAAAGAAGCAAGAGGCGTGCAGGAAGAAGCAAGAGAGTTGCAGAAAGAAACAAAAGAAGTGCAGAAAGAAGGAACAGAGGTGCAGAAAGAGGCAAGAGGGAAACAGAGAGAAGCAGAGAATGTAGAAAGAAACAAAGAAGTGCAGAAAGAAGGAACAGATATGGCACAAAGAGGCAAGCCTGGATTGCAAAAAGGACGGGAAGAGGGTGTAGAAAGAGGCACAAGGGGTGCAGAAAGAGCGCATGAGGGGTGCAGAGTAGAAGCAAGAAAAGTGCAGAAGGAAGCAACAGAGGTGCAGAACAGAGGGAAGAGGGTGAAGAAGAGGCAACAGAAGTGCAGAAAGAAGCAACAGAGATGCAGAAAGGGCGAACAGGGGTGGAGAAAGAGGCAAGGGGTGTTCAAAAAGGAAGCAAGAGAGTTGCAGAAAGAAACAAAAGACGTGCAGAAAGAAGGGAACAGAGGTGCAGAGAGAGGACAGGTGGGGTCCAGAAAGAGCGGAAGAGGGATACAGAAAAGAGAGGTGCAAAACAAACGACGTGCAGAAAGAAGGAACAGAGGTAGAAAGAGGCAAGAGGGATATGAAGAGGCACGAGGGTGTAGAAAGAAGCAAGAGAGTTGCAGAAAGAAACAAAAGAAGTACAGAAAGAAGGAACAGAGGTGCAGAAAGGGGGCAAGAGGGGTGCAGAAAGAGGGAAGAGGAGGTGCAGAAAGAGGCACAAGGGTGTGCAGAAAGAAGGAACAGAGGTGCAGAAAGAAGCAGGAGTGAGAGGTAGAAAGAGGCAACAGAGGTATAAAGGGGGATGAGGGATGCAGGAAGAGGCACGAGACGTGCAGAAAGAAGCAACAGAGATCAGAAAGAGGCAACAGGGCTGGAGAAATTGGCAAGAGGGGTGCAGAAAGAAGCAAGAGAGGTGCAGAAAGAAACAAAAAGCAGTGCAGAAAGAAGGAACAGAGGTGCAGAAAGAGGCAAGAGGGGTGCAGAAAGAAGCACAAAGTGGTGCAGACAGAAGCGACAGAGGTGTAGAAAGAAGCAAGAGGAGGGCAGAAAGAAGCAACAGAGATGCAGAAAGAGGCAAGAGGGGTGTAAAAAGATGGAAGAGGTGCATAGAAAGAGGCCCGAGGGGTGGAGAAAGAAGCAAGAGACGTGCATAAAGAAACAAAGAAGTGCATAAAGAAGGAACAGAGGTGTAGAAAGGCAAGTGGGGTCCAGAAAGAGGTAAAAGGGTACAGAAAGAAGCATGAGGTGACACAGAAGGCAAGAGCAAAAGAAGTGCAGAAAGAAGGAACAGAGGTGCAGAAAGAGGCAAGAGGGGTATACAAAGAGGGAAGAGGTGGTGTGCAAGAGGCACGAGGAGTGCAGTAAGAAGCAAGAGGAGTTCAGAAAGAGCAACAAGGGTGCAGAAAGAGGCAAGAGGTGCAAAAGAGGGGAAGAGGGTGCAGAAAGAGGCACATGGGGTGCAGAAGAAGCAAGAGTGTAGCAGAAAGAAACAAAAGAAGTGCAGAAAGAAAGAACAGAGGCAGAAAGAGGCAACAGGTGTGC
>CAWUFW010027322.1:0-27595 GCA_963921515.1 Calotriton arnoldi | reverse complement strand
CAATGTTGCAAAATCATGGGTGTCATGAAGTTGAAGATTTGAAGGATGCTGTGGGCGTGTATTAGTGCTGCTATTCCATGGATTGGTCAGATTCAGAAGATGCAAACGACTTGGACCTATCACTTTGGACACATGGGACAGTATCTGCCTCTGCAGCACACATATAATGCTGGCTGTTCCCCTGAGAGCTCACTTGCCTGCACTACATGCTCCAGGTCGACATCTGCCACCAACACTGCTGCTGTTTATGCATTCTCTGGCTCCTGCAATGGCACGTACTGTGGAGAGAGCCACAGCCTTCAGCCTTGAGGAGAACCAGGCCCTGCTGGACAGCCTCCTTCCACAGTACAGCAAGCTGTATGGGAAACCAGGGGAGCAGGTGAGTGTGCTGTCCACTGCCTCACTAATTGTGCATGTTGTCTGACTAGCAGGACTTTCAGTGTGCACACCACTGGCTAGCATGCCCACTGAGTAGTTGTCACACCCCAAAGTGTGTAGTTACATGCACTGAACTGGTACAGTGCAGTAACAGTGCATTCCAACTAGGTTTACTTCCCATGCAATGATACCATGTAGTGACTGCTGGCAAACTGTTCATAGCCATTGTTGCACTGCCTGTGTACATCATATGCCCCTGTGATTGAGACATGTATATCCAACTGTGTGATGCACGTATATGTTGCATGTGTAGTAATGGCCTTTTCACTTTGTCATCCTCACAGGTTGATGCCCACCAGAAGCAGGAAATCTGGCTGACCATCGCCCGGAAAGTAAGATCCGTGGGGGTCTACAGGCGCAGGATCCGCAACTGCCAGAAGAGGTGGCAGGACCTTCGTGGCTGGACCCGGAGGATCGCAAGGGTCCAGCTGAAGCTGTCGCCTCCTCGCAGGAGGGCCGGACAGCGGACCCTGACCCCCCACATGCTCCGGATCCTGGCGGTGGTCTTCCCTGACCTGGATGGGCAGCTGAAGGACAGACAGCAGCAAGGAGGGGGTGAGTCCATGACTGCACTGTGCACTTTGTCTGACATGCTATGTGCACTCCTCTGGCCTGGTTAAACTTCCACAGTACATCAGTCATGTGGTCCAGGACCCATGTCCCTCATTTGTGACATGCCCACTTCTCCTCTGATACGCATATGTGTGGCCCTTATAGTCAGGAAATTGTGTCATTTGGGGACTGTGTCATTGCATTTAGCTTTGCTCAAGGTGGGGGACAGCATTTGTTCCCGTGACTATGTTGTGCGATTCATGGGTGGGTCAATTGCTTACACAATGCCTAAGTTCTGACATGTAATATGGGTGTAACTTTGATATGTGGTCCGCTTGCTGCTCTGACTCACCACATGTCCCTGGGGAATTTGGCACACACCCATGCTGCTGGTGGGAACAATGTTTGGGCCTCAGGAGTATGTGTATCCAGTGTGTCACACATGCTTAGCCACCTGTCTACTGTCTGAGATGTGACCATGATAGACGATACTTCTGTGACTTATAGGTGTCTGATCACTTGACTGTGCACACAGGTGTTTGCGACTGTGACTTTCAGGCAGCTGTATTTTCATTCACAGCACACTGTGAGGTGCTCATGTTCAGAGAGTTGTGTTTCATGTCCCCCATATGTCCAGTTGGTATGACGTGGACAAATAGTAGTACAGATGATGTGGTATTTGGGGGATGGACATGTGCACTTGCCAGTCACATAACTTGCATTCCCCATGCCCTCGGATTGTGACACAGTGCAGACTGTTGTTGGCTGGCTGCCATGGCCATGTGACTTGAGACAGTAATGTATGACTTTGCACGCATTCCAGTGTCATGGCATTAAACTTCCTGAGACTGATCCTGCAGGGGAGTGACATGTGCAACATGCACCCCATTGTGGCATTGACTATCCGGACATGGGTGCATCATGGTGTCTGGTGCTGGTATGCATCACATGCATTTCTATTTAGACTCTGGCCATCCCTTTATCCGGACACCTGCACTGACTCAGTGGCAAGAGATGTGATGTGTGCATGTTCACATACTTCACCGTGTTCCCTGCAATGTCCAACAACTGTGTAGGTGGTGCATGTGTCCACACTGGGGTCTTACCATCAGACAGGAACCAGACAGATGGGTGCAAGGGCAGGAGGGGTGTGAGTCCCATGGTTGACCATCAGACTGACAATTGGCTTCCCGAATCTGTGTGAGGACTTTAGGCAATGTTCAACTAAGGATGCCAGGGCTTGCTCTGTAATGTGCTGTACTTACTGTGGTGTGTGCGGTCAGTGCAGGTGACTGATGTTTGTCTGTTTCCCTAATTGTTTGCAGATACATCCACGGCCACAGGAGGGGACAGCTCCACGGACCAGGAGGAGCAGCGGAGCCAGACTGGGTCAGCATCGGACGAGTGGTCAGAGGGACCCAGTGGCACGGAGGGCGAGGGAGCCACACCGAGGAGTCCTCAGCACCATCCACCTCAGCTGAGGACCACAGCAGCTCGGAGGATGACTCCCTTGTGGAGGCGGGTCTCAGCAGCCACCAAAGGCCAGCTAGTCTGTCTGGCCCCGCCACCACCACCGCCCTCCCATTGGCTCCCATTCCTGAGGTCCGTGGAGGCTCCCGTACTCGGGAGCGTGTCTCCTTCGTGCCAGGCACCGCACCCCCTGCCCCTGTGTTCCCTGCTGCCCTGAGTGAGGAGTCTGTGTACCTCCTTCGGCAGCTCCATGTAGGGCAGACAGCAATGCTGAGTGTCCTCCATGCACACACCACTCTGTTGACACAGCTGGTGTCGTTCATGGAGGGCATCTCGACGGGTATGTCTGCCCTACAGAGGAGCAATAAGTCCATGGACTCCTCCCTGACGGCAGCAGTGTCGCTCCTCCAACAGTCCCTCACCCCTCCCACCTCTGCCCCATCCACACTTCCTGCCCCCTAGCTGTCCAAAGCACATGCACACCTGCACAGTCACCCAAACACACAGACACGAGCAGCACAGACACACCCAAGAGAAAGGCAAGACGTGCACACAAGCATCCTCAGGGGACTGATACCACAGACACAGGGGATGGGGAACACACACACACACAGGCATCCACATTCACTCCGCAGTCCTCCAAATCCTCTCCCTCCAAGACCCCTTCCCTTGCCTCGCCTGCTACCCCACCTACACAGCAGATCTTCCTGTGTGACCTCGGCCTCTTCCCCTCCAATCCTGCTGATCCAGCATACCGGGGAAGAGGAAGTCCACTCACACAGAGGGAGTGCCCCTCGCCCCCGGACACCCTCCCCCAGGCGCAGGCAGATACAGGACCCCATTAGGAAGTCCCCCCGGACCAGGAAGAGCAAGACCCCACCACCACGCAGCTCCACCGCCCAGTCTCTCTCCTCCATCCCCCAGTCCACCACTGCAAAGGGTTCCCCGCCACACCCTGCCCCAGGTTCCCCCACACACCAATACCGCATCCCCAGACTGCTTAGGCCCTCCCCCCCTGCCACTTGCTCTTCCACCCCCAAACCAGACGCTCTGCCTGTTAGTGGCACTGTTGTGGAGACCGGGTCCCCCCTCTGTCCTGCCCACCTCATCTGCCCACCCTTCCACTCCCTTGGAGTCATGCACTGCAGTGGAGTCCACAACCACCACATCTGACTCGGGCACTGCAGTGGGTACCCAGTCCACTACATCAGTCCAGCCCACTGCAGTGGTTGCAGCACCCACACCAACTGACTTGTGTACCACAGTGGTGCCGGCCCCCCTGAGTCAGACACCTCCACTGCAGTTGCCGGTGAAACTCCTGCACCCACCACCCCTTCACTGCCTCACTCTGCCATCCCCTGATCCTGTCCCTGCGGTGCCTGGCCTGCCCCTTGTATGCCCCTCCAAGGGGATGTCCCCTAACCGTACCAGTGCAGGCAAGCAATGTGTGACCAGTTGTCACTTCTCACCCCGTTGGGACTGTGATTTTGGACTGGCCATTGGCCTTAGTTTCTTTTGGACTTCCGTGTTTACCCTGACATTTGCTGAATAAAGCCTCTTTTTGTTTACTTGTGGGTTTTCTTTTGATGTACATGATGTGGATGAGTAGCATCCTGCATTTGCAGTTGTAATAGTGTTCACATCAGGAAAATGAAGTGTTGCAGTGATGGACTCCATGTGGTCCATGGGATATGTGTCCTGTTGTAGTCTGGATCTATGGCATCCTTTGCTACAGTCTGAGGGTGTAATGTTCTGCATTTGACACAGGGATGTCCATTTTGCATTTGTAAATGAACATCTTTGTCTTACACTGATGCACATCTGGTGGGCTTACCACTGTTCAATGTTCCGATTTCCCTGACTGTGCCCAGCTCCACTGGACATGCAGTTTTGCACATCAATGTCGAAGGACTCATCTGTGTATACAGTGCAACTTGCTTGACACGTGTTTTTTGTGTGTGCAGATGACTGACGTGACACTCCCGTACCCAGGCTGATGTGAGCAGAGCCTTCTGTGTGTTGTGGTTGTTGACTCACTGACGGAGTGTTCTGCTGACATGTTTGGGTCGTGCACAGACAAGGTTTGGCACAGCGGACCTTCCACAGGAGTGGAGTGCCCTCATGGCAGTGTGTAATCCGGTGACATTGCGTGGGCCTGTGTTGTGTAAGCATGTCTGTGCGTGTTCCCTTCCCTTTTCCTACACAGGCTGTGTCCCTAGGGATGTTGCTGTTTGTGATGCTTGCTGAGTTGTTCTGTGTTCATCCAGCATCTTGGACCTGGTTTCTCCGTGATGTGGGTGCATGGCAAACTAATGTTCATGAGGTTGTCATACCAGGTTGTCTTTGTTGTCAGGGCTGGGGATGTGGGCAAACGCAGATGGGACACATTCAGGATTCCCCTTGGCACTTGTTGTTTACACGAGTCATGCGATTTACAGTTTGTGTTAGCTTTCAGTGATTGTGACACGTTGTGTGTGTGTGACTGCTGCCACTCCTCAGGGTCAGAGCTGCAATGTTGGAAGTTGTGTACGTGTGTTCTTCGTGTGTCACCTTGGCTTCTTCGTTGGTGTGTGACTATGGCCAGGATCCCATTGATTGTGGTGGATTTCACATCATGCCCATGTACGGCATACTGTGCTGTGTGTCAGACATTGATGAGTCTTGTTGACTGGCCATGTGTGATGGCTTTCTGCACCTTAGTTCCCACCACCACCCCTGGTATTGTCATGGGTGCATGTCCAATGTCACCAGTCCATGTGAGCTTCACTGCTGCACATTGGTGGAGATCAGGGTGTGTGGTGTTGAGTGTGTGCAAAAGTGAGTTGTTGCACGGCTAGACCCCTACCTCCATATTGGCCTTGGCTGGCAGGCCATGCTGATTGATTGGAGCTTATGTAGGTGTGATGGTAGTTAGTTGCTCAGGACACATGGCTGTGATTCACAGTGTGAACGACATCTACCTTTGTCATCACAGTGGGATTATCATGCAGGCTAGTGTCAGCACAATGTGGGGTCCCTGGGGGTAGTGCTGTGGTGGGTCTGTCTCTTGCTGTGTTAGTTGCTGTTCCTACAAGCTTGTGTGACATGTGTAATTTGGGCTCCCTCTCATCTTACAATGCCTGATTGCCCACATAGGGGTATCCGATCCATGAGTAACTTTTGTATGGCACTGTATACACATCTGTGTGGTTGGAATTCAGGCCTCCTCATGTGTTGTGTGGTTGCCTGGGGACACTGGCACACCCCCCATCACCTGTTGTGTTTGATATGCAGTGTGAGTCTGCCTGTTTGTGTTTGTGCCTTTGCACCACTGCATTGGCATATCTTGAGTGTGCCATTGTCTGTATGTTGTCTGTTTGGTTTCCCCAGCTGTCCCTGAGACTCCTAGGTCATCAGTCAGCACAGTGATCATGGTTTGTATGTCCCATTGATGCCATGGTATGGTATTTGTTCGCCTGACCGACAGTCTCCACAGGATATCTACATTTGTGTGTCCATTGGTGCAGATATGTGGCTCAGCATTATGATGGTCACTTCTGCCATTGTGTTATTTGTGAATATTGACAATGTGGTCCCCCATGGGTGATGTTTGTATGCACATGGCCAAAACGATGTTTCTGTGACACTGCACTGTTTGCCCCGCCCAATCTATGTTGCTATGGGACACAAGCACTACTATGCCACTGATGTGTTTGTTGTTGTGTGACCAGGATTCATCCATACAGTTTGGCTTTCGCAGCTTTTACCATGACTACACTTACCTTATGATCACCGTGGTGATGGTGCTTTTGGCCCCATTGCCACATTGTTCAAGAGGTTCATCAGCTATGGACCCCACACTTACCTTTTGGTCACTGTGGTGATGGGGCTTTAGGCCCCATGGCCACACTGTTCAAGAGGTGCATCAGCTATGGACCCCACACTTACCTTTTGGTCACTGTGGTGATGGGGCTTTAGGCCCCATGGCCACACTGTTCAAGAGGTGCATCAGCTATGGACCCCAAACTTACCTTTTGGTCACTGTGGTGATGGGGCTTTAGGCCCCATGGCCACACTGTTCAAGAGGTGCATAAGCTATGGACCCCACACTTACCTTTTGGTCACTGTGGTGATGGGGCTTTAGGCCCCATGGCCACACTGTTCAAGAGGTACATCAGCTATGGACCCCACACTTACCTTTTGGTCACTGTGGTGATGGGGCTTTAGGCCCCATGGCCACACTGTTCAAGAGCTGCATCAGCTATGGACCCCACACTTACCTTTTGGTCACTGTGGTGATGGGGCTTTAGGCCCCATGGCCACACTGTTCAAGAGGTGCATCAGCTATGGACCCCACACTTACCTTTTGGTCACTGTGGTGATGGGGCTTTAGGCCCCATGGCCACACTGTTCAAGAGGTGCATCAGCTATGGATCCCACACTTACCTTTTGGTCACTGTGGTGATGGGGCTTTAGGCCCCATGGCCACACTGTTCAAGAGGTGCATCAGCTATGGACCCCACACTTACCTTTTGGTCACTGTGGTGATGGGGCTTTAGGCCCCATGGCCACACTGTTCAAGAGGTACATCAGCTATGGACCCCACACTTACCTTTTGGTCACTGTGATGATGGGGTGTTCGACCCCATGGCCACAGTGGTCATGGTCTGCTTGCATTGTGGAGGCCACACACATTTATGTGTGACACATGTGATAGTGGGTCACATTGTATGTTCAGTGTTGTAGGCATTTGACACAGACTACACACGCTTGTCATGGTGTTGGGGGGGGATGTAATTTTCTGTCATTCCTTATGTGGGAGTATGCTGGTTGTGTCATGCATTACCCGTCCTATGAGTAGGGGTGGTGGTAGTGGCAGGCATCCAGCCCCCCTGAGTAGGGGTGGTGGTAGTGGTAGGCATCCAGCCCCCCTGAGTAGGGGTGGTGGTAGTGGCATGCATCCAGCCCCCTATGGGTGGGGATGGTAGTAGTGACAGGCATCCAGCCCCCCGAGTAGGGGTGGTGGTAGTGGTAGGCATCCAGCCCCCCCTGAGTAGGGGCGGTGGTAGTGGGAGGCATCCAGGCCCCCATGAGTAGGGGTGGTGGTAGTGACAGGCATCTTGCCCCCCTGAGTAGGGGTGGTGGTAGTGGTAGGCATCCAGCCCCCCCTGAGTAGGGGTGGTGGTAGTGGCAGGCATCCATCCCCCTATGGGTGGGGATGGTAGTGGTGACAGGCATCCAGGCCCCCATGAGTAGGGGTGGTGGTAGTGGTAGGCATCCAGCCCCCCCTGGGTAGGGGTGGTGGTAGTGGCAGGCATCCAGCCCCCCCTGAGTAGGGGTGGTGGTAGTGGCAGGCATCCAGGCCCCCATGAGTAGGGGTGGTGGTAGTGGTAGGCATCCAGCCCCCTATGGGTGGGGATGGTAGTAGTGACAGGCATCCAGGCCCCCATGAGTAGGGGTGGTGGTAGTGGTAGGCATCCATCCCCCTATGGGTGGAGATGGTAGTAGTGATAGGCATCCATCCCCCCTCAGTAGGGGTGGTGGTAGTGGCAGGCATCCAGCCCCGAGTAGGGGTGGTGGTAGTGGCAGGCATCCAGCCCCCCCTGAGTAGGGGTGGTGGTAGTGGTAGGCATCCAGCCCCCCTGAGTAGGGGTGGTGGTAGTGGCAGGCATCCAGCCTCCCTGAGTAGGGGTGGTGGTAGTGGCAGGCATCCAGCCCCCCTGGGTAGGGGTGGTGGTAGTGGTAGGCATCAATCCCCCTGAGTAGGGGTGGTGGTAGTGGCAGACATCCAGCCCCCCCTGAGTAGGGGTGGTGGTAGTGGTAGGCATCCATCCCCCTATGGGTGTGTGTGGCATTGGTGATGCCCATCCCACCCCTTTGGTTGTGCTGTTGCTAGTGTACGTCATTTGTGCATCCCTATGTGTGTGTGACATATTTTGTGTACATGTAGTTTGTTTGTATTGTTGGTGTTTGACTTACCGTCTGCGCCGTACGCGTCCGTACCGGTCCCGGTAATAGATGTAGAGTATAGGTAGGACCTGCGCGATGGGATTCATGGTTGGGTCGTCTCGTTCGGGTTTCTCGTGTCTTCGACTCGTACTCGTCGCTGGCTTGTTCGTCTCGTAGCCGTGGATCGTCTTGTGGCGCGAAACGGAGCTTATGTGCGGCTCTCCCGGATGCTGAAACGTGCCGGACGTAGCGACTGGTTCGGCGCGTACGGAGCACGCATTGTACTAGTCCGGCCGGAAGGTGCTGTGTATTTGGTTCCGTGCGACTTGATTCGGCGTTTACGGATCCGGCTCGGGCGGGGAACAGGAGCTGGATTGGGTGAGTACGGCTCGCTCGGGAAATGGGTTGTTATACGCATCGTACTTGTTCATCCGGACGGGTGTACGAATCGGTCGGGAAACACGCATTCGGCTGGGTTTTTTGCCGGACGAATACTGTTAGGTGCCCTACCGGCCGAGATCGGAATCGGCCCCTAAGTATTATTTATATATTTTTTAATTTATAAATGATTTTAAAAAAAAATATATATATGGAAATTTAAATTTGAAATATAATTTTAAGAGTGGCTTGTTGTGTTTATATGGTATTAAGGGGCCCATTACGATACCCGGCGTAAAAAAATCCGCCAGGCATGGAAGCGGCAAAAATCCGCCCGCACACACCGTCTGAACACCGACCACGCCATTACGATTACACAAACCGAAAACCGCCATCGGCGGAAAAATCACACAAAATACCGCCCGCCAACGTCCGAGTCGGAGTCAAACCGCCCGCCACGGACGGAAACACGCACGACAACACAAAACCGCCCGCCCTCACGGCCGACACACCGCACGTGAAATTACGATCGCACCGCCATGAGCGCGGGAAAACCACAAATATACCGCCCGCCAGCGCAAACAACGCCGATGAGAATCGACACGGCAGAAGCCATGGCGCCCACGTACCTGCACAGAAACCATCCGCTCACAAAACCAATAGCACACAACATGGCCAACAAGTCCACACAGCAAGGCACGCACAAATACACAAGCACAGTACACATCCCGAAAACACCCCCCGGACAAACAAAAAATACAAAGGCCAGAACCCCAGACACAACACACCTGAAAACAACAGACCATGAGGACACACCCACATAGGTGAGTACAAAAGCAGCACTCCCACAGACCACAACCCCTTGCTACATTGCAAACCAGAGAGGAGAGGAGAGGACACAGTGACACAGCAAGGACAGCAGCACACCACAGAAACGCACACATCACAACCACCACCACCACCACCACCACCAAACACCTGCACCACAAACCCCCTGCACATTACACAACACACACCGCACCAGCACCACAAACACCATGGCACCACAAAGAATGCCCAAGTACACGCCCATTGAGCTGACGGTCATGGTCGACGAGATCATCAAGGTGTACCCACAAATCTATGGGAACATGGTCCAGCACACACCACTAGCCACCAGAAACAGAATGTGGAACCGGATCGTAGACCAGGTCAATGCAGTCGGGACCCTGCCTAGGAACAGAGGAGAAATAAACAAACGTTGGAATGACGTAAAGAGCCTGGTCAAGAAGAAGGAGGGCAAAAACAGAGAGCTGGCTGCCGTCACTGGCGGAGGGAATCCCGCGCTCTTCAAGACCTTCAAAGCGTGGGAGGAGAAGGTGCGAGTCATAATACATCCGGAGATCCTCGCCGGATTAGCAGGGGAGTGGAGGCTGGTAAGTACAAACTAATGTATACCAGCACACCGCTATGTACTCACATGCACTACCACCATGCCACAGCTCCCAGGGACAAACACCCCCATGTCCAGCACACAATACACAACACATCACACACACATGCAACAGACACCACCACACACAGCCCAAACCGAACAACTGTAACATACGTGGGGACATGTGTACACTCAGCCAGCCACGTAACCACCAACAGGTCCCCAAATATGCCAGAAGCGCCACAACGAGCACCCACCACACCCATGTGTCCGCCACAGCTGCACTAACCGACAAGTAACAGGTAAGTGGCAGGAACACAAAGTGCAGTGGGTGGGACGGTGGACAGCCCAAGTACAACACACACCAGGCCCCTAGTCCCACAGCACAGCAAGGAGGAGCATCCCCCACACCCCACAGCCACGTGTCAGCCACCGCAGTGCACAACGACAGCCGAAAGGCAGACATCACGGTCCACAGCAATCGGTGTCAGTGGGTGTCCAGCCACCCCACGACCCACAACACCCCCCCACCCCCACAGACCTGCAACATGGAGCACCCCCGCTTAGAGCCATGTGGCATCCAGTACAGTGCACGCACGAACAACTTGCAGGTGGGAAACTGGACAGGGCTGGATTACTGGAGGCATGAGGACCATAACACGACCAACACATGGGACATGTCACGTAGCAGACGAACACGCAGCACCGCCCACCGTCACGAACAAGTGAACAATGTGCACACGGACATGAACAACAGACTCACACCCCACATGACCCATCACAGACATAGCAACACCCAAGGAGCCACGTCTGCATGCACAAGCCACAATGAATATAGTACCACACGGCAGCCACTGTGCAACTCATCACACACAACCGAAACACCATTGAAGTCCTGTCCATGTAGCCCCTACTGCCTGTCAACCACACACCCCACAACTACGCCTATGTAAGACAAACAACACTAGACGCAACAGAGCGGAACAACATAAATGCACACGAACACCACTGAACCCATCAAACACACAGACACACCATGCACATACAACATACCATCCATCCCATCCGTCAGCCCCAGTCTCATGAAAGGCATGTCATCCGCACAGCTGCCACACATACAGCAGTCACGCTAAGATACATGCCCATGACCAACCATGTGCCAGAAGTCAATGAAGCGCACGACACACTGTGAGCAACAACACACAACATGGGCCACACCCCCCGAGCACTGCAGTGATGCACATGGCACAGGGCAGCACGCACACCAAGGAGATGGGACAACTGCAATACGTTGGCTGGCACACAACCATCACTCACTCATAACGATGCGTCCAATGCCATGTCCAGTAATCACAACAGACAGCAAATATGCAGGCCATGTCAAGCATGCACACACCTCAAACCATGCACTGTCATGCTGCCACAACACATGTCACGTTCGGCACCCATGGCTCACAGCATGTACCCCAAAAGCATATCCCCTCCCAAATGCGAATCTGGGGCATGGCCCCCATGTTGCCATATGCGTTCCTAAGCGTTCCATTTGAACCCCAAAAGCATATTCCCTCCCAAATGCGAATCTGGGGCATGGCCCCCATGTTGCCATATGCGTTCCTAAGCGTTCCATTTGAACCCCAAAAGCATATCCCCTCCCAAATGCGAATCTGGGGCATGGCCCCCATGTTGCCATATGCGTTCCTAAGCGTTCCATTTGAACCCCAAAAGCATATTCCCTCCCAAATGCGAATCTGGGGCATGGCCCCCATGTTACCATATGCGTTCCTAAGCGTTCCATTTGAACCCCAAAAGCATATTCCCTCCCAAATGCGAATCTGGGGCATGGCCCCCATGTTGCCATATGCGTTCCTAAGCGTTCCATTTGAACCCCAAAAGCATATCCCCTCCCAAATGCGAATCTGGGGCATGGCCCCCATGTTGCCATATGCGTTCCTAAGCGTTCCATTTGAACCCCAAAAGCATATTCCCTCCCAAATGCGAATCTGGGGCATGGCCCCCATGTTGCCATATGCGTTCCTAAGCGTTCCATTTGAACCCCAAAAGCATATCCCCTCCCAAATGCGAATCTGGGGCATGGCCCCCATGTTGCCATATGCGTTCCTAAGCGTTCCATTTGAACCCCAAAAGCATATTCCCTCCCAAATGCGAATCTGGGGCATGGCCCCCATGTTGCCATATGCGTTCCTAAGCGTTCCATTTGAACCCCAAAAGCATATTCCCTCCCAAATGCGAATCTGGGGCATGGCCCCCATGTTGCCATATGCGTTCCTAAGCGTTCCATTTGAACCCCAAAAGCATATCCCCTCCCAAATGCGAATCTGGGGCATGGCCCCCATGTTGCCATATGCGTTCCTAAGCGTTCCATTTGAACCCCAAAAGCATATTCCCTCCCAAATGCGAATCTGGGGCATGGCCCCCATGTTGCCATATGCGTTCCTAAGCGTTCCATTTGAACCCCAAAAGCATATTCCCTCCCAAATGCGAATCTGGGGCATGGCCCCCATGTTGCCATATGCGTTCCTAAGCGTCCCATCTGAACACCAAAAGCAAAGTACAAACCAGACCCAGGAAGGGCCAGGAGCCCGCATACACCAGAGTCACAATAAGTAGGGGCACAGCAACACACCCATCGGCATGGCCAATCCGTCCCATGCCACATGTGCACAGCACACAGTCCCATTGCCAAGCACACACAACTACAGATGCTACAGCCACACACGCCTCCGGGAAACCCATGTACGAGATTGCACGAACTGTTAATGTCAGACGACAAATACATACTTCGCCAGGTGCAACACAATAACAAATCTCATTCTCTCCACAGGTGACGAACTGCTGGATGCTGGGGATGGAGCCAGCCAGCACAGCCAGCTTACAAGCCCCCAACGAGGACACACGGATCTGGAGGATCTGTCCTCCTCTTCGGACACGGACCACCAAGCAGGCCCATCTGGTGTGGCAGGGCCCAGCCGCTCCCCAGGACCCCTCCTACCCACCAACCCATCATCCAGGGCTGCTGAACATTCCCAGCCCCCTGCTGCCACTGTCGTTGCGGCCACACCCACGGTCATTGTGGCCACTACCACTGCCGCAACGCCACCATCGCCGCACCGACCACCACCGCCGCCACCACCACCACGTCTTCGCTGGCACCAGCCCCAGCGCAGGTGGTGGCCCGGCCGACTGGATCCACCCTGGGAGCCACAGCGAGGACCGTGGTGAGCAATGTGGCTAGTGGGCAGGCCGGTGGCAGCAGGACTGGTAGGAGGAGCAGGGTCAGGGAAACGCCAGCCTCCCCTGGGAGCCATGCCCTGCCTCAAATGGCCAGAGTCCTTGGGGCCTATGAAGAGGCCCAAGGACAATGGGTCCGGTCTGCTTCAGAAACGCGTGAGGTGCTGGGGGTGCTGAGGTCCATGGGTGCCCGTATGGGCCAAATCGTGGACCTCATGGGCCAGCTGGTGGTGGCGGTGAGGTCACAGCCAGGGACAGCAGCTCCCCCTCCGCCACCACCTGCCGGGGCGCAGGGTGGAGCAGCAGTGTCCAGTTCCCCTGCGTCCACAGCCAGTGAGCACACCTCAACCACCAGCATGTCGCAAGCAGGCACCCCCTCGCAAACGTGGAAGGGGCCGTCCGAAGTGGAAACAGATCTTCCGGGAGGACTTCGCACGCTCCAAACGCAAGTGAGGCAGCCAGCCAGCCTTCCGCCAGCCTTCCTTGACCAGCCACTGCATTGACTTGGACTACGATCCCACTCCACACAGCCATCTGGATGGCATGTGTGTGTTGGACTATGGACATAGAACCAGTGGGTACACCCTGAGCATCACGCAGCCATGACCGACAGCTCATTGTCACTGCACGCACCACTTTTGTCATCACCTTACACACAATCACATGTCACAGTTTGTAATAAATGCACCTTTTACACTAACTGCTGTTTGTGCCCTGTGTTTTATTTGTACGGAATACAACGGCCACCTTGGGCGGAAAGGCACCTGATGCGTGGCATGGCAATTGAATCCGGAGGGCCTGTAGGGACCTAGGGGTGGGAGACAGAACAGGAGCACATTCAATGAGTGTGTCACACACCCATCACACAGTACATGTCAACAACTACAAGCAATGTACACACATCGCACAGAGCAATAGGGCACAATGCCACAGCCACCAACAGTGGCATACTACCCTGGCCATGGAGCGTTGACACACAGCACGCAGTGAACAAACGGCCACCCTGACACAGCACACACACACCTGCACAGATACAGCCACATCAGCCGTCGTACATGGACACTCACCGTCAAGTGAAGTAGCGGGCGATGAGCTGCTGCCGCACATTACCAGCTTCCTCCTCTCCGCTGTCCTCCTCACTCGAGCTGTCCTGGTCTGCGGGCTGGGGCCCTGGTTGATCTCCGTCATCCACGATGAGGGGGATCTGCTTCCGAATGGCCAGATTGTGCAGCATGCAGCACGCCACCACTATCCGGCACACCTTCTGTGGGGAGTACGCCAGCGCACCCCCGGTGCGGTCCAGGCACCTGAACCTGGACTTGAGGAGGCCAAAGGTACACTCGACCACACGTCTGGTCCTCCCATGTGCCTCATTGTAGCGATCGTCTGCTGGGGTGCGAGGATTCCTCAATGGACTGAGCAGCCATGCCCCATTCGGGTACGCAGAGTCACCTGGGTGTGAGGGACACAGAGAACCGTTGCAATTCCAACTGGACAGGGGACAGCATCGCACAACCAGCACGCTACACCACTCCACATACTCACCGACAATACAGGCACGATCCTGTTGCATATTGGACATCAGTCGTGGCAAGATGCTGTTGCGCATTATGTGTGCGTCATGGGCCGAGCCTGGGAACTTTGCACACACGTGGGTGATCACCATGTCCGCAAGGCACACCACTTGCACATTCAGGGAGTGCGTGTGCTTCCTGTTGCGGTACAGGTGCTCAGTGGCCTGTGGTGGAACAAGGCCGACATGTGTGCAGTCAATGGCTCCAACGACGTGTGGGATTCTGCCAAGGGCATAGAATGCACCCTTCACTGCCGCCAATTCACGAGCCCTGGGGAAGCGGATGTACCTGTTTCGGTACAGCATCATGGCTGCCAGTACATCCCTCAGCACCTTGCTGAACATGGGCTGGGACATCCCTCCTCCAATGCCCACTGTGTGCTGGAATGACCCAGTGGCGAAGAAATGCATGGCGGCCATCACCTTAGCCGTGGGGGTGACAGCAGTCGGATACACCCTGCGGGGACGGAGATGGGGTTCTAACATGGCACACAGTCGATGCAGGGTTGGCCTGTCCAGCCGAAACTTCCTAATAACCTCTGTATCGTCCATGTCCGCCAGCAATTGGTATGGGCGGTCAATGTTCGGTCTCCGCCTAGGGACAATGGCAGAGGACACATGTCAAAGCAACACGACACATAGCAATTTCGCATACACATCACTGACATGACTGAGCAAGCACATGAGCCACAGCCCAGCTGTCAAGCTGGGACGGCACGGCCACAATACACTTACACAGGTCTCCCAACAATGGCAATGGCTAGTGATACAAACCACTGCCATGTGCATGCACATGGGGATCTGGGCCCCAATGACTTGCGGGGCGTGCTGATGGGGACTGACTGCATATCCGTCAAGCGGCAACGCCACGGCAACATGAATGTCTGCTGAGCATGGAACTGCTTCCGCGGCTGGATGAGTATGGCACACGACGACGACGATGTGGGCACAGGCTGAGCGGCCAAAACAAGTGGGACCTGTGGCACGAGGGGATATGAGACAGTAGTAGGTGTCAGCACTGCACCCTATGTACAGCACTGTACGGATCACACCTCCCGAAACATTGACAGGTGTCCACATTGACAGCCCCATGCCAAGACGGCTGTGTGCTTGCAGTCACACGTCACAGGTGAGAGGTTACATTGCACGTGCCAGGTGGCAGACGTACATAGTGGGAGCTGGCATGTGTGTGCATGTGTCTCCTGTTCAGGATCCACCAGATGGGCGCTGACTCTGTACTGACCATTGGACACAGCATGTTCCGTGGAAGGCTTGTGTGTGTGGGATGGTGGCACTGGATGTGCCTCCGTTGGGTGGGGGGCCATGCACAGGGCGGGTACGTCGATGATTGCGCATTGTTGGTCACGGTGGGTGCACCAACTGAAGATGTGTTGCCCTGTGTTCAATTCCTATGTCCGCATGATGATGGACTGTAGATGTGGGCAGACTACACATTGGTCGATGTGCTGTCTATATGCATGTGCCTTCACACCAGGCACAGCTGCCCCTGCACATGTGACCCCTGCTGGACTCGCTGCTGGGTCTGTGGAGCTGATGCACCTTCTGCGCGTGGGGCGGACAGCTCTCCTCACTTCCCTCATTGCGCATGTCATGACTTTGCCGCAGGTGACATGGATCATGGAGGGCCCACATGTACGCGTGGGTAGGCTACACATGATTGTACACTGGTCGCCACCCCCAGTCAGTGTTTCGAATGGGAAGGTTGTCGTGCTGGTGGTATGTTCGATGTGGCGGATGGGCGGGCCTAGGTGCGGGCTTACATTCCGGACATGGGGGGTAGTTGGATTGGCGACTAGTTGCAGTACACACGGGACACGTCTCTTCCTTTGCACATCTGGGTCATCCCTTGTACTTACTGACAGTGATACAGTCATCTTCGCCCCAGCCCTCATGTCCTCCCCTCGCTCCCCCAATATGCATGCTCACCTGCGAGGCTAGCGCCTGCACAGGCAGCCCCAAGCTCGCACCAGAGAGGGCAAGGAGTGTATGTGTGGGTCCAGTTGCACGAGTGGGCTGTCTCAGGGTATGATGTGTGGCGGGACGCCGTCCACCTGCGTGGTGCCCCAAATGGAGACCCGGCCTGCATGGACTATGCATCACAGTCTTCGCCTTCCGGATCCGCCACCTGCGACACCCAGTGGCTGTGGCTGCCCTTGCGGCCAGGCCGCGTCCGTCTGTGGCTGATGGCCCACACATTCACTCTTTGGCCTCTCTGGGGAGGGCTCGGGGGTGGTGGCGCACGCGCTTGCACTTAGTCGCAATGGCATGTGGCGTGGTTGGTATGATGGGCAATGGATGGGATGGTGCGAGCCACCTCCCGTGACGTCAGTGCTGCTCGTGCTGTGGTGCGTCCCCCTACACTTCCATTTGACTTGTGCCATGCTAGACGTTGAGGTTCTATTGCCTGCGTGATATGACCAGGAGGAGCGCGAGGAGACCTCTCACACACCATGCTCCACTGCCATCCCGTGCCCTGTATCGCCTGTGCGGATTGACTATGTTGGGGTTACACCTGGTCGACTGGGGCTGTGTGTGCCTTGTCAAGGGGCATGGCGGGCGCACAACAGGATCCAGCTTGTCCACAGAGGGTGGGCTGAGGTGCGCCTGGTACCGCTTTGTACGTGTGCCCGGCTGCTGTGCACACACGTGTTCACTCCCCCCGACAGGTGTCCTCTCACAATGCCCAGGGAAGCGGTGGTGTACTGTTCATGACCCCTCCCAACACGGCGTGCTCCAACTTGGCATGTGCGCATCTACCCGTCGCACCCACCCACCTGAGCACTGCGTCCATACGACTTCACACGACACATGTGTGTCTTCCACAGTAGTGCTACTCATTTGCGTTGACATCCAATACCAGTGGACTACATGGTCATGTCACGACTGCCGTGTACTTCACATACTCTCATCCTCTCTCATTCGTACTTGTGAAATGAGTCAGCGGAGACAGTTTTGGTTTCAAACATTATATTGAGTCTTCTGTCCTCTGTGATGCAGTATAGTGGACACTACTGGCAGCGGAATACATGTTGAGGATATACTGAGCATGATTGCAAATGGGATAGGGTGTGGGGTTACATGTGATTGGCTGTTGCATGTGGGATGTGGGCTTCAGAGTGACATCTGCTTGGCCAAGGCTGTGCTAATGTACATTTACGTATAGCTGCGGAGCTGCGGACTTTGACACAGACGGTATACATGTAGCCTACCAGACCGCTTGGCATCATGGGCACAGTCCATCTCAGTTCCATGTGACAGGTTTGCTGCGGTTGTTCCTCATGCACGCGTGCATGTGAGATGACATCAGGGCATGTGCTTGCGTGCATGCAGCGGCGTGCCACTTGTTGTTGCACTGTGGTGGTTACTGGACATGTCACAGTCACTGGGGTCGTGTTGTTGTTGTATGCACTTGTCGTCCATGCAAAGGTCCTGGTATGGGATTCCCGGGGCGGGGGTGGGAGGGGTGCAGCACCCACAGACTCCAGGCGACCTATTCATGTCCACTGAGCGGTGTGTGTGTCCATGGGCGCTGGATCCATGTCGTGTCCTGGTTGTTCGTGCAGTTCCGTCCATGTGGGTGCGATACACAGAGCCCATGCCACTGCCTCCCACGATGCATGCGGTGTTCCTGGATGTGATGGGGAACAGTGTGCATGTCCCGGTCATATCCGATGTCATGGCGATGTCGTTGATGGTGTGGTTACAGTTGCCGGTCGTTTGGTATGGCTGTTGTGGTGGTGACTGGCCAGTCCGTGCGGAAGCTAAGCATGGGTGCGGGGTTGGACATCATAGGTCAATCGGGGAACCTGCGTTGTGGTCCGGCGAATTTACAGGTTGTCAGGTATGCGATGCCGTCCAGCAGGGCTTCCATGTCATTGGTGGTGTACATGTTTGCCAGCCAATGTAGCGGATGGTGGCTGTCAAGGTGTTGTTCGTAAGTTGTCCCTTGGAGGACCATGATGGGGCATGCTGGGTGACATTCGATGTAGCTGTTCTCGATGATCCGTCGTGTGGAGGCACAGTGGTCCCATTTCAGTGCGGGTGCGATGTTGGCCACATACGCCATGCCCCCATAGGCAGAGCAGGCCCTGTCGTGTGCGTCCAGAGGGAGGAGTAGTGGTAGCAGGTCCGCCTTCAGACATGCCGGGTTGGAGAGGCATATCTCCACGGGATGCTGGTAGGGACACCTCCGACAGTAGAAGACGGGCATGACGCAGCTGAACAATGTGATGCGGTAAGTCAGTCGGTAACTTACGTTCAGCAGGGACAGGAGATCGCATCCCAATGTATGAAACAGGTTGGTTTTGTACAGCTTGAGCTGTTCGGCGTAGTTGGGTAGGTGTGTTGCGGTTGCCATTTCGCAGCGGTGCGTTGTGGTGGCGTGCTCCGGCTGTGTGTGCAGTCTGCAATGTGCACGCTCCGAGGTTGCTGTGAGCTCTGTGTAGTCGTAGGGAGACAGGACTTGTGTTCTGTTGGCTTGTTTGGAGGACACGGGCCCTCTTCCCACATGCTTCTCAGACAGTTCAAGGTCAGTGATGTGTGACTCCTTCCAATTAACTTGCATGTGGCCGACATGGGGGAGTGTTTTCTTCTTTCTTCCCCGTCCGTTGTGTGCTTCTGTGATATGCGCTATCTGCCCTGTGGTCGGTCTCCTCGGCATGCCTGTGTTGGTCTATTCTTGGACAATGGCTGTATTCACCGGCTTCTGTCGTAGGGCTGTGGTTTCGGAGTTGGAATGGAAGGTCATTCAGTGCTGTCTGCTCTCCCTTGTGTGGGCGGCAGGCTGCCTTTCCGCTCTGCGTTGGGCCTTGTGTGTGAATGTTATTCTTGGGCCACCTGTTGTCGGTCCCCGGGCTCTTTGGTGTTCCGTTTTCTATGTCTTGTTCATATGTGCAGGGTGGTATGGGTGTTTCAGTGTGGTACTGGCGTTCCTCTTCCCGAAGGAGCCCTGCTTCTCCTAGTTGGTGTTGCCGCCGCTGTGTGCTACGCCATGTTTGTTACACTGGGGTGTGTCCTGCTGTTGCGTGTCTTCACTGACATGTGTGCGTCGGTTGTGTGGCGTTGGGTGTTGTCCGTGAATTGGGCGTTGGGGACATGTCTGTGGCAGGCCTGTCACGTGTCATGTGCGTTCGGGGTGGGGCTGATGTGTGTGCTGCTTGGTTGTGTCCCTGTGTCTGTGTGCGACGCATGCATGGCGCTGCGGTTGGCCTCTGCGTTGTGCGCATGTGTGGCGGCGTCATCGCCGCTTTGGGGCCGTGACGGGGTGGTTGGTTCCTAGTCCCAGGTGGTGTGTACACATGTGTTCCGCGATGTTACGATTTGGCCTGTGTGTCATATGTGGATGCAATGGTGGATGTGTAGTGTACACGCGCTGGTGGGGGTTGTCCGCTTTTCCGCCCTTGCACTGTGTGCGCTGTTTGCGTGCACTTGTTGTGTGTGTGCCTACCTGCGTCTCCGCGGTACGTTGCGTCCTTGGTGGTGCATCAGCAGGAGCATGGGGAGGGCCTGCAGTGCTGGATTCATGCTCGGGGAGCCGCTTCTTCGTTGTCCGTGCTCGGCGTCCGTGTTACCGCTTCGGTTTGTCGTACGGTATCTCTTGGCCGTGGGAGCCGTTTGTTTGCGGCATCGTAATTTATGCGCCGGGCGGGACGTGTTTCGTCGGACGGTGTGTGTCAGTTGTGCTGCGCCGCTACGTGTGCGGGCGCACTTTGATGGCGGACGGTGTTGCTGGCTTGCCGGCGGTGTTTGGCCTACTTTTCGCATCGTAATTGTGCGGGCGTGTGGACTGCTGCGTGCCGGCGGTAACTGGTGGTTTTTGCATCCGCCAGCACGGCGGTTGTGCTTCCGCCCGCCATCGTAATGAGCCCCTAAGTTGGGTAGTGTTTTAAATATATATATTTTAAATTAAATGTTAATCCATTTTTAAATAAATTTAGAATTAATTTTTAAAATAAAATATAATATTGAAATCTGAATTCGATAAATATGTTTAGGAGTGGGATGTTGGCTTTTTAGGGGATAAGGGTGGGGAGTGTATTAAAAATATATATTTTTAATTAAATATTATTTAAAAAAATTGAAAAATTTAGATTTTATTTAAAAATAAATAATTTTATAGAATTATAAATTTGGAATTTATTTTTAGTAGTGTGTTTGTGGGTTTTTAGGGCATAATGTTTTGGAGTTATTATAAAAAATAATTTTTGAGGGATGTAATTGATAATGTTTAGTGATCAGTATATAGTTAATTTAAATTTATATTGGAGTGCGAATAGTTAATTATTTATGTTTACTGTCCAGCACCTACCCCAATTTATTATAGACTGTAGTGGGAATAGTATATTATTTATGTTACTGTCCAGCATCTACCCCAATTTTTTTACAGAATGCAGTGGGAATAGTAAATTATTTAGGTTTAGGGGTCAATTCCGATCTTGGCCGGTAGGGCTCCGAATCGGATTCGGCTTTACCGGATCCGATTCGGACGCCCTGTTTCCGACCGAGTCGGACGTGCGTCCGGGCGAACGAGTACGATGCGAACGTACGCGAAATCGCCGACCGACTCGTTCGCGGGACCCAACCGCTCCGACCGACTTGCACGGACACGACTCGCACCGCGCAATGGAGACGTTCCCTGGCCGGGTAAGTACGATGCGCGCCGCGAGCAGTCCGACCGACTCGCGCCGTCCGGCTCGAAAGTGCAGTCGGAGCCGCCCTTTGGGGGTCCGTGTCGGACCCCCCTGTATGCATAGCCGCACGAGTCGCACCCAGGGGGGACCCTTGGGCCCCCCCTACCTGTGCGTGTACGGCGCGACCTGCTTCGACGCGTACCCGCTATAGGGGGCGCCCTTGTTCGCCTCGCACCCATTGAGTCAATGGGAGCCCGCGTACGCGTTGTACGACCGGCTCCCATTGACTTCAGTGGGAGTCCGACCGAATCGAGTCCGATAGCATGCGAGCACGCATCGTACTCGTTCGGTCGGACTGCTAGGGTCCGATTCGGTCGGAAATCTCTCCGGGTCCGGCTCGGTCGGAGAGATTTCCTGCCCGAATCGGAATCGGCCCCTTAGTGTCCAGCACCTACTATAATTTATTATATATTGTAGTGGGAATAGTAATTTGTTCATGTTACTGTCCAGCACCTACCCCAATTTAATATAGACTGGAGTGGGAATAGTAAATTATTTATGTTTAGTGTCCAGCATCTACCCCAATTTTATATAGACTGGAGTTGGAATAGTAAATTATTTATGTTTAGTGTCCAGCACCTACCCTAATTTAATATAGACTGGATTGGGAATAGTAAATTATTTATGTTTACTGTCCAGCACCTACCCCAATTTAATATAGACTGGAGTGGGAATAGTAAATTATTTTTGTTTAGTGTCCAGCATCTACCCCAATTTTATATAGACTGGAGTTGGAATAGTAAATTATTTATGTTTAGTGTCCAGCACCTACCCTAATTTATTAGATACTGGAGTGGGAATAGTAATTTGTTCATGTTACTGTCCAGCACCTACTTCAATTTAATATAGATTGGAGTGGGAATAGTAAATTATTTATGTTTACTGTCCAGCACCTACCCCAATTTAATATAGACTGGAGTGGGAATAGTAAATTATTTTTGTTTAGTGTCCAGCATCTACCCCAATTTTATATAGACTGGAGTTGGAATAGTAAATTATTTATGTTTAGTGTCCAGCACCTACCCTAATTTATTAGACACTGGAGTGGGAATAGAATTTGTTCATGTTACTGTCCAGCACCTACTTCAATTTAATATAGACTGGAGTGGGAATAGTAAATTATTAATGTTAGTGTCCAGCACTTACCCTAATTAATTTACATTGAATTGGGAATATAGAACTATTTAATTTTAGTGTCCAACATTTACTTTATTTAATGTGCATTGGAGTTGTTATAGTAAATTAATTATGTTCACTGTGCAGCATTTGTTGAAATTATTTTATATTGGGGTAGGAATAGCATATAAAAATATGTTAGTGTATAGTAACTGTATTTAATTATTATATATTGTAGTTGTAATAGTTTATTAATTAAGTATAGTGTAGGATAATAAATAATATTTAATTTTTATGTAATATTTTTATTAATATATTAAAATTTAGTACTAGAAAAATATATAAGATAATTTTGTATTAAAAAAATTGGTAATGGTAGTTAATAAATTGACAGTATTTATTTATTATAATGTTTGTCAAAACAAATTGTATTTTATATATGTAAAATATAGATAATATAGGTAAAATCAAAATAATTAGAAAATACACCATTTTTATTGTAGTTTTTATAATTTTTTATTGTTTATTAATTTGAGTAGGATAATACAGTAAAATATTTTATTACATTATAATTCAATAGAAACATATTAGTGCATATATTTCAGAAAATATGTTATGTTTATTTACAATATTTTTTACATTTTTTTTAAGTACATATTAATTATCAACAAAACAGTAGAATTTTGTGTTTTAAATAATATTTAATACAGTAATAGGTATTGTATATATTTATACAAAGAAAGTACAAAATGTTTACATATAATATAAATGTTTAACATTTTTCTATTTTTGTTACATACATATGACATTTTTTAATTAATATTAATATTAAAAATATTAATATTAATTACATTTTTACAATGTTTTTAACTTAAAACAAGTTTTTAATAGAAATTTATTTGTATAATGCATGAAAAACATTTATAACAATTTTTTATACATTGTTTTATTGTATTTATTTTTTCTGTAATTATAATAATAAATATTATATTTATTATAATATTTATTTTTATAATTTTACAAATTAGGTACATTATGTCACAATTTTTTATTAAATCAAAATAAATTGTACTATTTTATTTAAATAGTTGTACATTTTTTCCATGTAAAGTAATATTTTACTGCATTAAATGAGTTAAATTTTCTATTGTTAAACTTTTTATTATGTTTTGGGCGTTTTATTTTGTAACCGGGTTATGTCGTTTTGTGTCATTTTCGTTGAAGAGAAGCTCGCGGTTGGGAGACACTTCACGTCGCTAAAGGTAAGGTTTGTTTTCTTTGTTTTAACTAAGTTTTAAATATATTTTGAACCTAGTTAGATACTGTTTAGTGTAGTTAGATGTTTATTAGTTATATTCGGAAATGTTATATGTTATAGTTACGTGTGGTGTATTTACGTATTGTTAACGTTGTGTAGGCCTGTTTAGAGAGTTAGTATTACGGTGTTTAATGTATATTTTTATCAAATTTAAAGCTAGTACTATTGTTAGTAAGTGTTTATGTGTTGTTTTATGTGGGTGGGAATGTATGTGCTTTTGTTTTGACACTTTTTATTTTCAGAAGTTCTTCGTATCGGAAGGAGTCGATTTTTTTTTTTAAAGAAGTGTTTGTTAGTTTTATTGACTAATATATTTGTTACACTTCTTTAAATTTTTCGGTTTTCCTGGAGCGTTTTTTACTATTTTATACATTTTCGGGTTTTTTATGGTTTTCCTATGGACCTTTGCTACATGGATTATTAATTTTTGCTACAGTTGTATTTTTCCATTTTTTGGGGGAAACTGTTTTTTTATATTTGGATTGTGTTAGCAGAAAATGGATTTTACAGCATTTGGAATAAACCTGGTAAGTTTATTTATTATTATTTATTGTGGGTGGGTAATGTTTTTTAGTATAATTGTTGTATTTTATTTTATTACAAATATTATTAATGTGTGTTAATATATTTTATTAAAAAAATAAAAATATGTTACACACAGTAATTATTTTTGTGATAAAATAAATACATTTTACTTTTATGGTCTGTTTGAAAGATGAGTAATTTGTAATTTATTTGTATTAATGCTTTAAAGAAGAGTCTTGGATATTATGTTTAGGTATTCTAGGCCCTTTGTACTAGGGTACAATTTTACTTGTTGTTCTAGATATTTATGCATTTGTTTAGTTTGTTTTGATGTTTTTGGAGTTAATTGAGTTATGGATTGTTCCATTCGGAACTCCTGATAACTCTGTTCTTTTTGTAGGCATGATATAAATTTTTCTAGTGTTGGTTTTGTTCTGCCTGTTGATTGAAGGAAGGCATTATGCCATCCTTCGACTGCATTATTAGTTTTGGATTCACCGTTTAATGTGCTTCTGTATACGTTCCACCAGGGTATTAAGAATTTAGGGTTTCTTCTGTGGCCAGATCTGTGTAGTCTGCCGACCCATGTATCCTCAAAATAGTCTAATAGTGGACTTAGTTTTGCTTCATTTTGTTTGTAGAAGGTGCTGTCTATTAAGATGTTGTAATGTTCTGTGACGTCTGTGTCAGGTACATAAGCTAGGGCTGTTAATTTTTTTATTTGATATGCAAAAGAAGAATTAGTTGCATATTCAATGCTTAGTGCTGATTTTTGCATGTGTCTCCATAAGCACTGATTAAAATGATAGTAACAGCCTTGGATGCAGGTATGGGGGTGTGTTTTTAATATAGTATTAATCATTGATTGTTCAAAATCTAGGATTATTTTTTGTGGAGAAAAGTCATTAGTTTTTTGTTTTATTGTATTTAATAGTTCCATGTATGTGGAGTTCTGTTTGTTTGGTAATAATGCGTAAATTAATGGTATATTGCAATTCTGATGTAGCCCATGTATTGTGTACAGTTGGAAAAGGGCTTGGGACATATAGTAAAAGTCCCATCCATCATCCAGTATTGACATTCTTGTAGTTTTAATAGATTAGTTGCAGTTGCAAAAATTATTAATCTTTTGTCATTGCTTTTATTATCAAAAATGACAAATGGTTCTTTGTTTAAAGTGATACTTTGTTCAGGACTTATAATAACTTCACTATATGTTCTAGGAATTGGGGTGGAAGTAGTAGTCCTTTTTTTAGTACGTGCTATAGTTCTCTTTAGTGAAGCTACAGATGGCATTTGTGTAGTAGCAGTTTTAGGAATTTTGGGAAGCTGTTCTTTTAAAATTACACTTGTAGCTTTTTGAGAACTTGTACTAGCTTCTTTTATTGTTTCTAATGCAGATCTGACTTCTATTTCTGTTAAGTTTGGTGGGTGGTTATGTTCTCTAGTATACAGTACTGTTGTTACCCTAGTTGTAGCACGCCCGTAACATTTATCAGAGTAGTATTTACAGCATTTCCAGTTAACTTTTAATCCAAATTGTTTTTCTTGTGTGTAAGTGTATCCCATATAGCATAGTAACATTTTCCCTTTCTGGCTTGTTATAAATTCGGCTCCTTCAGTCATTTTGATGTAGGTTAATCTATGAAAAATATATATTATTGTTATTAACTATGTTGTTCTATGTATTTTAATTTAAGCAAATAAACAGTTATTTACAATATACTTACAAAGTTGGTCTTTATGTATTTCGGTTTGACGATGTTTATTCTTTAGTTGTGGAATGTTCTTTCTGTCTTTTGTTTGTCTGAAAAAAAAAAATACATTTGTTTTATTATTTGGTTACATATTTTTTATAGGGGGTGGGTAGGGGATTGGGGATTGGTTTTGACTTTGCGTTGTTGTTTAATCTATTTGTTTAAGATTTGTTGGTAGATACTTAGGGGCCCATTACGATGGCGGGCGGAAGCACAACCGCCGTGCTGGCGGATGCAAAAACCACCAGTTACCGCCGGCACGCAGCAGTCCACACGCCCGCCCAATTACGATGCGAAAAGTAGGCCAAACACCGCCGGCAAGCCAGCAACACCGTCCGCCATCAAAGTGCGCCCGTACACGTAGCGGCGCAGCCCAACTGACACACACCGTCCGACTAAAACACGTCCCGCCCGGCGCATAAATTACGATGCCGCAAACAAACGGCTCCCACGGCCAAGAGATACCGTACGACAAACCGAAGCGGTAACACGGACGCCGAGCACGGACAACGAAGAAGCGGCTCCCCAAGCATGAATCCAGCACTGCAGGCCCTCCCCATGCTCCTGCTGATGCACCACCAAGGACGCAACGTACCGCGGAGACGCAGGTAGGCACACACACAACAAGTGCACGCAAACAGCGCACACAGTGCAAGGGCGGAAAAAGCGGACAACCCCCACCAGCGCGTGTACACTACACATCCACCATTGCATCCACATATGACACACAGGCCAAATCGTAACATCGCGTAACACATGTGTACACACCACCTGGGACTAGGAACCAACGACCCCGTCACGGCCCCAAAGCGGCGATGACGCCGCCACACATGCGCACAACGCAGAGGCCAACCGCAGCGCCATGCATGCGTCGCACACAGACACAGGGACACAACCAAGCAGCACACACATCAGCCCCACCCCGAACGCACATGACACGTGACAGGCCTGCCACAGACATGTCCCCAACGCCCAATTCACGGACAACACCCAACGCCACACAACCGACGCACACATGTCAGTGAAGTCACGCAACAGCAGGACACACCCCAGTGTAACAAACATGGCGTAGCACACAGCGGCGGCAACACCAACTAGGAGAAGCAGGGCTCCTTCGGGAAGAGGAACGCCAGTACCACACTGAAACACCCATACCACCCTGCACAT
>CAWUFW010027321.1:0-27601 GCA_963921515.1 Calotriton arnoldi | reverse complement strand
CAAAACAGGCTAACATGGGAGACATCCTTTACCACACAACTGCTACAACGCGATGCTTTTACATCGCGGTTTTCACAAGGCAAGTCGTTACAACGACTAGCGCTGGATGGTGCTCTAACCTAAGGAATAGTATGATTTACTATTCCAACACCTTCCCTACTGTACGTAGACTGGAGTTGGAATAGTAAATCATACTATTCCTAAGTCCAGCACCCTCAAGCGCAAGTCGTAACGACTTGCGTTGTAACGAACGCGATGTAAAATACCGCGTTGTAGATGTATGCGTAGTAACGTCATATATTCGGCTAACATTCTCGGTGGGGGTGCTCAGAATCATTCTGCCACCAAGTCCACAGTTTATGTTATCCGAACGCGCAGGTCCCGTATGGGTAATATAGGAACTACACGACAAAGTGAATGTTGTTCCCTCCTGCAAAGATGGGGTTGAGGGTGTGTCCTGCCTTGTGGGTGGGGGTGGTGACGATCTGCTTCAGTCTGATGTTGGCGAGGTTGTCCAGGAGGGCAGTGGAGTTGGGGTCGCTGAGGTTGTCGAGGTGGAAGTTCAGGTCTCCGAGCAGTATGTAGTCCATGGAGGCGATGGCGTGGGGCGCAATGAGGTCTGTGATGGTTGCGGTGACCGTGGTGCATGGGGACTGTAGGCGAGGGTGCCGCGTAGCGTCATTCTGGGGTTGGTCTGGATCTGGAAGTGGAAATGTTCTGTGGGGGCCAAGGAGTCATTCGTGATGGATGTGGTGAGCCGGAGGGAGTTTTTGTGTGAGATGGCGAGTCCTCCTCCCGTATGGTTGAGGCGGTCCTTCCTCTGGATCGTGTATCCTTCGGGGATTGCGGTTGCGATGTGGGGGGGCGGAGGTGGCGTTGGTCCAAGTTTCTGTGAGGAAGGCGACGTCTGGCGACAGGGTGTCAAGGAGGTCCCAGATTTCTACTGCGTGTCTGTGCAGGGAGTGTACGTTGAGGTAGATGCAGCTCAGGGGTTTGGGTGCGCTGGCGTCCGGTGGGTGGGCGGTAGCGTGGGGGTGCAGAGGTGGGTGAAGGTGCGGCGGCAGTGTCGGCAGTAGAGCTGGCAGTGGATGGTGTTCGGTGTCGACAGCTGGCAGTTGTTGTTTCTTCCGCGGTTGAGAGCGTGGAGAGCGGCTGAGTCGTAGCGGTGGGAGGTCAGAGGGCCAGGGTCCCTGGCGCTGACGGGCTTGCATTTGGCGCATCCACTGCGCGGCTGCCATTAAATAGGGAACGGGGAGGAAACGCAGCTGTGAGGCGGGAGCGGGAACCGGCAGGGGGTGGGAGGGGACACGGGGGCAGCAGCAGCAGGAAAAACGGCAAGAGGAGAGCGAAGGAAAAGGGCAGAAACAGACAAAAAAGGCAAAAGCACAGGCACAAAAAAGAAGGCAGAACAGAGAGAGGCAGACAGACAAAAAGGCAGACAGACAAAAAGACAGAGCAGACCAGCAGAAGAGCAAGGCTCTCCCACTGGACCACCAGGGATCAGGCACCGGCAGGAGCCTGTGGGTGGAGGAGGGCCTCAAACACCTACCAGAGAAAGGAGAGGTGCTGGGGCAGCGGCAAAACGACGGAGCTGCGCGAGGGGAGAGCAGAGTTCACTGACCAGGAGGTCAGAGGTCTTGCCTTACCTCATAGGTAGTGAAAACACAGATAGGTATTCTTCATTACCTGGGCAGGAAACATACACATGTACCTGCCCTGCCTTTCACCTACCACTGGCTTCACCCCTTAAGACTTACCCCAGAGGTGCCCTAGTGGTAGTGAAAGGTCCCCTCAGGATTTGCCAGTGATTTAGAAAGGCCAACATGAGCATAAGTGCAATTGCACACACACAGGCCGCAATGGCAGGCTTGACATGTTTAAAAACATCATAGGTGCAAGTGTGCACCCACAGGCCTGTAATGGAAGGCTTGAGGCATGTTTAAAGACATCAGGTAAGCACCCCTTCCTAACTTGTGTAGGAAGGGCGCGCGCACTTTCCCACTGCAATTACAGTGAAAAAGTGCCCAGAGCCCTAAGGCCCTATAAGAGAACCAGCAACACCCCAATGTTGTCCCATGGGAAGAGCCGACCTCCTAGGTAGGGAACACCCACATGGGGTACTTCTCTACCTGGGCAGGAAACACTCCTGTGTACCTGCCCTGCCTTTTGCCTACCACTTGGTCCACCCCTCAGGTCTTACACTAGGGGTGTGCTAGCGGTAGTGAATGGCCCACTCAGCATTGGCTACTGGTTTAGAAATGCCAACCTGAGCACAAGTGCAAATGCGCACTCACCGGCCTCCAATGACAGGCTTGATACATGTTTGAAAGGTTATTCTGATGGGTGGCACAATCAGTACTGCTTATCACCATTAGCCAGTGCAGTACCTGCCCTGGGTATGTGGTGTACCTTTTTACAGGGCACTTACAGGTACAACACCTAAACCAATCAAGTGAGCACCACTTCCTAGCATATGGGTAGGAAGGATATGTGCGCTTTCACATTGCATTACAGTGGGAAAGCCCCCAGAGTCCTAAGGCCACGAAAAGAGAATAAGCAAAAACCAGGAGGAGAAAAAGCAAAAGGTTTTAGGGAAATCCCCAACGAAGGGCCATGTCCAACACCATCCAACTGGATGCCTGATTTACCGACATAATTAAGAGCTGCCATTTAAAGTGAATATGAAAAAGAAATTAAAAAAAGAAATTTTAGGAAGATTACATTGTTTGATTTCACTTAAATAGAACTTACCAACTATTCACCCACAACTTATCCAGCAAAACCCTATGTGACCCGTATATCTCCTCCATAGCAAAATGAGATGAGAACACCAGAATTCATTCGTCAGGGGTCTGGAGGGATGATCTGCAGCACTCTCAAGTGATCTGAGGCATGTCAGCGATCTTGCATCTTGTGAGAAGATGACCATTAGCGCCCCCCATTTTCTACAATTGTCCTGGCTCTTGCCTTACAAATTATGTGCAATCTTTTCCATCCCCAATATTTGCCATAGCCCAAGATACTAATCCAAACCCTCAGAGGAAGCAGTGTGCCTGACAAACTCACTACCATCTGTCTAGCCACTGAGAGCAGTAGCATGCTCAACTTCATGGCTCCCCTCTTTGGTGGAAAATTCTAGGTGAACTTCGTGGGTGGTGCGCTAAACTCTGATCCATGTCAAATATGTGAAAAAAAGGCATGTTCCTGATAGACCTGTCAATGACTGTATGCACTGGCATGAGAGCACCGCCACCTTCCAAAACCCCCAGTTCATCCTGTCTTGCACACCATCCGTAACCAAGTTTCAGTCCCCCCTATTGTTAGAGGGCCATGGCCAAACTAGGGGGTTCCTGTACTGAGGATCTAAGGAAGGCTTCCTGACCACTATCTGGTGTGTACACTGCTGCGATTGACTCAGCCTTACCCCTTAAGCAATTCAACAGGAGCCATCTTCCTTCACTGTCTGTGAATCTGTCTGTAAGGGAGAATCCCACGTGCCTCAATAGAATGCCCACCCCTGTTGTTTTGGGCCTGGTGGATGTGAAATATTATGATGGAAACCACCATGAGCGCATTCACCATACATCCTTAGTAGATGAATCTCCTGTAATATACATTTGTCGCTGAATAATTTCTTGAGTGTTTATTACATCATCATCCACCCGGATGGTGTGTTAAAGCCCCTGGTCTTTAAGGAGACACTTTTAATGCATTTCCCCATTGTGTGTCCACCTGGGTCTTGTGTTCATGTGCTCCACATGTTCTTCACCCCCGTCCCTGGATAGCCTTGTCAAATGATGAACACCCTTTTTCCAACAATCCCTCTCCCTTCCTGCCAAACAGTCTAACTGTAACTAAAGAGAGCCCAGAAGCGTGGGTTCTTCTCCTAGGATAGGCGTATTAAAACCCCCTCCTGCATTGATTCGTGGCCATTGGTAAAAAAAGATATGCACAAGCCTCTAGCCCTCTCCCCTCCAACATGGCCCCAGACCAGGGCCGGCTTTTGGCATGAGCGAGCTGGGCCCGAGCCGTGGGCGCCAACCTTGAGAGGGGCCCACTGACCTTTTGCATGAAGGTTGTGCATGCAGCAGTGTCCCTCTGACCAGCTCCAGTTATTCTTCATTAACTGCTTTTAATCTTTTTTTTTTCTTTTACAATGCTGCAGGCATTGCGTTTAACACCTATTAATTCCCCTCTCATCCCCTGCCATTTCACATGCTCACACCCTATTACCCCACCAGTGTGAAGGAGGCAAGATGTGGGAATTTAACATGGTTGGGGGAGGCTGTAGGAAAGTGCCCTTTTGACATGGTCACCCCTTCCTTTTGTCCTAGTACTGATGCTTTTTGACTAAAAGTGCACTGGGTCCCTGCAAACCAGGCTCCAAGTGCCAGTGCTCTTTCCCTTAAAACAAGGTAAATGTCTAGTTGTAAACTAATTGGCAAGGACTTTAGGACCCCTGTAAGTCCCTAGTAAATGGTACCCCTGGTACCAAGGGCATGGGTACTATGGGCAACAGCATGTATTATGTCAACCAAAGGGACCAACACAAAAACTGTATGCAGACTGCCACTGCAGGATGCGTGAAATGGTGCAAACCATTTTGAAAACATGACATGGCATACTCCCTGTGTGCCATGCCCAGGTACACTGCATATACTATATGTAAGTCACCCCTAGAGCAGGCCATAAAGCCATAGGGCATACAGGGTGCATTATATTATATGTGAGGGCACAGCTGTAGGAGCAAATAGGCCCCTGTGATATCTAATTCCATTGCTAGATATTTTATGTGATCAGGCAGCCATCTTAAGGACATGTACTGGTCACTTGTCATTACGAGTTACCCAGCTACATGATGGCTGCACTGAAACCAATGGTGTTTGGTATCAAACACCTTGTATTAATAAATCTGTACTGATGCCAGTACTAGATTTACTATGACATGCACCCAGAGGGCACCTTAGAGGTGTCCCCTGAAAACCTACTAGTCCTCTGGTGTGCTGGCTTACTGGTACCGCCCAGCCTGCCCACATAGACGAGTTTCTGACCACCGGTATGTGAGAGCCCACGCTCTCAGAGGCCAGAAACAATGCCTGCTCTGGCAGATGGTGATCATATCTAGTAGGATGACTAGTGAATTAGCATGTCACGGCCAGAGGCTCCAAAGCCTCTACCACCTTTGATATACGACAACGGCTTCCCCCCAGACCTGGGGAACACCACCCTCTGCCCTGGGCCCATGTGGCACCAAAGCAGGTGGGAAATTAGATAGTGAGTAGGTGTGTTGCACTTTCAGGCTGGGCACACAGTGGTGAGACAGAATATAAAGTAAAAAATAATGTTTATTTTTTAATAAATAATAATGAATGTTGTTAATTGTGTAATTAATTTTTAAAATGTTAATCAATATTAATTATTTAATTGGTAATTAATTATGTTAAGATTGTAAATAATGTTTTTCAATTTAATTTTTATATGTGGGTTGTGGGGTTTATAGGGGTAGAGGGTCGGAAGTAATTTAAATTAATTATTAATTAATGTTAATTATTTAATTGATCATTAATAATGTTATTAGGGTAAGTTAATAATTTTGAATTATTTATGAGTGGGTTGTTGGGTGTACAGGGTTGGAAGTTATTTAATTGTAATTAATTGGTTGTTAATTAATATGAATTATTTAAATGATAATTAAGTTAATTGTGTATTTTAGGTGTGGGTTCAGGGGTTTATAGGGGTATACGGTGGGAGTAAATTATAACTAAACTTATTTTATTAATTAAATGTATTAATAGTGTTTAAGATAATGTTATTATGTGTAAAATAATATTGCATTTGATTTGTAATATTGTTTGTAATATTTTATGATGTTTTTATTTTTACAAAATGTTTTAATTTCCATAATTTTTAAAAATGTAATATATATTACATTTTAAATATTTATTTTTCACTTTTTTATTGTTTTTTAAATTAGTTTTTGTATTTGAAGAAATTTTGTTTGTAATGTAGTACTGATTGTAGTGGGATTCAAATATTTTTTTTAATTTTAAAATCCAACACTTTTTCTACTGTTGCACTGATTGGAGTGGGAGTAGTACATTTTACCCCTCCGCAATCCAACACTTTCCCTACTGTTGCACTGACGGGGATGGGAATGGTAAAATACACCCGTCTGCAATCTAACACTTTCCCTACTGTTGCACTGACTGGAGTGGGCATAGTAAATGCTACCCTTCTGCAATCCAACACTTTCCCTACTATTGCACTGACTGGAGTGGGAATAGGAAATTTTACCCCTACACAATCCAACACTTTCTCTACTGTTGCACTGAGTGGAGTGGAAATATTAGGGTTTTGTTTTTTTATTATAATTTTTATTGTTGTGCTAACTGTAGTGGGAATAGTAAACTGTAGTATTTTGCAATGTCCTATTTTATGTAATTTTATATTTATTTTAGTTAGAGTAGCAAATGTTATTTTTGTGTGATGTAAACATTTTTGTTACTGTTGTGTTTTTCTTTTAATGTAGTGGGAAATCTATATGTATTTATGTTAATTTTTAATAATTTATTTTATGTTGATTTTATTTATGTAATTATGTGTTTGATTTATTATAATAAGAATATTTATAATTTTCAATATTTTTTATGTGTAAATTATTTTTTCTTACATTGTAAAAAATGTGTGTTGTTTAATTTTTATTTTAAATGCAATTGATTTCCTTTTTAATATTTTATGTTTTTGGTATATTTAAATATGTATACATATATTTTTGATGATGTTATATTACTTACAATTTTTTAAATTATATTATTATTCAAATATTAGTTTATTTATTTTTATATATATGTTCATATATATGTATATATATATTTATATATATATATGTGTGTTTACATTTTTAAAAGTAAGTTTATTTGTTATATTTGTTAAAATATAAATTTTAATATATTATAATTTTAATATATTTTATTTTTTATAAATTAATGTTAGTATTTAATATATGTTAATTGTAATACTTTAATCCAAGTAATGTGAGAGCCTCCAACGCAAGCCTCCAGCTGGACAAAACACCTCTGCACCCGAGTCCCACAGCCCAAGTTCATGTAAACCGACCACGTTCCCATGCCCCAGGGTCCTCCAAGAGCCATGCCCTCCTTTGGGTTCTGTCAGACTTGTCCCTAAGTCCCCTCTTGCAGCTTTTCTTTTACAGGTACTTTGCCATTGACTTTTAATGCGTAGCGCACGAGGCTACCAACGCGACCGGCATCTCTGCACCTGGACTCACCAGGGCAGGTAAAATCGAACTGCTAGTGGTTTCTTGGACCTTGGCTCCTAAGCCCCTTAAGTCCCAAAAGGCATCCTCAAGAAACGGTTGCAAGTATATGTATGCAGAGTATGTTTCTCCCATAGGATAACATTACCGCGTTCGAGGCTCATGCCTCAGAAACCGTTATTTGCGCATTTAACTGTTTTACGGTAAAAATCCTATTTCCGAAAGGACTTACCTGATTCCCATTATCTTGGTGTCTAAAATTATACAAAAATCTGTGTTATTTTCTAAATTGGTCTTGGATATCTTATCTCTTTGAGTGTATGTCTCATTTATTGAATCTGTGTGTACAACAAATGCTCAACACTTCCCTCTGATAAACCTAAACTGCTCAACCACACTACCATAAATAGAGCACTTGGGATTATTAAAGTAAGCCCCTGAAATCCAATAAGGGTCATACGCTACATAAAAAGCCAGGTTCCCACAAAGGCGCAGGAATCTTTGTGTTCAGAAGCAGTCATTGCATGAGGTAGCAACTGGCCTGTGAATAGAAACGGGACCCCCATTTGCTTCTTTCTTTAGTGACTAGCAGCAGCCTGGGTGCAAAATGTGTTTCTGAATGGGGCGCTATCTGAGCAAAGGCAGTGTTAGAAATGGGGCTTCTGGTTGGCTAGGGTATGCACCTAAGCCAGGCAGAACCCACCACTCTAGTCAGGGTAAGGGAGTTACACACCCAAGATAACCCTTACTCAGCCCCTTAGTAGCTTGGCACGAGCAGTCAGGCTTATCCCAGAGACAATGTGTAAAGCATTTGCGCAACACAGACACACACACACCAGTGACACAATAAATACACCACAAAAGAGACACCGCACAATAGTATATAAAAATATGTATCTGTATTGCATATAAACCTAGATTCAAATAAACCAATAATTACTTTGCCAACTAGGCAATTGTCATAACATCACAGTTAGTGCAATGAGATAAAGACTTATATGTTGCACACGTCATGAAAACACCATCACTGTATATTTGCAGGTCCTGAAATTATACTTGTTATCCTGTCATTGCAAGGCATAAAACGACACATATCATAACATCAGGGCTGGAAATGCAGAAGTTAGGTTAGGGAGAGAAAACACATGAATCACCAAACATCACTGTACATGAATCACAAAATATTATCTGCGGTATATAATCCACTAGCATATCGCCATGAATACAAGTAATGCAGAAATCATGAAATACCACCAGAAACATGTTGGGTGCAGTGCCCCTGCACTCCTATTAAGTTCTATGCGGTAATTAGGCTCCAACCGAAGGACATAACAGCACCTGCTTGCCTATAACGGGGAATAGTGTAGTTTTCCAATTCCTTACTCAATGATGCGGGGGACCTAGGTTGAGGACTCTCCCCGGAATTGCTATCACAGCCAAACAAATACCCCCAAGCTATGAGCCAACCAGGGGGGGGGGGGGGGTTCTGGGAAGGTCACACCCATCCTGTATAAATGAAAGGGCCACCTTGTTTGGTCCCCACCACGTGCTGAGAAGACAAAGGCAGCTGCTGAAAAGCACTATGTAGCCCCTGCCGGCCCAGACGCCTCAGAGGTCTTCTCTGACCTGGGCGCCGGCTGAAACAAGTGGGAAGGGGGAAGACTCCTCTTGGATGATGCAGAGGGCATCTGCAGGTCCTGAAAGAGGGGCCTGGGGCACCCAAATCAGGTGTCCTCTGGGGGCGGTTCCCGGCAATGCTGGGCCACAAGGCTTCTCCCAGATGCCCCAACAACGTCCCGTCGGGGAAGGTGACTAGGCATGCACAACCCGTGCAGCTCGAACAACGTGGCGATCAGCTCATAGGCGGGCAGCGTCTCAGGGACCCCTGGTAGACTCTTGCCTCCTTTGAACGTGGGATCAGCTCTAGCCAGGCAGAAATAACACAATGAAGCGCCTACTGTTCAAGAAGCGAAACAGACAGAAGCGCATGCCCCACTGATGGACAGAGGAGCGCTCATCACGCGTTTCCCTGTGTGTGGCAAGAGCAGTCACAGGGCAAAACAAGAAGCGCTCACCACGCACTAGGCAGGACACAGGGAAAGCCACAAGCCCTGGAGAGCACTGCGGCACAAGAGCAAGGAGACAGGCAGCAGGCCAGCAACTCAGATAGTTGCAGAGTGGCAGTCATCTTTCTCCTGGGACTTAGAAGTATTCGTTTTCTTCTGGTCACCCCCTCTATGAGACTTCCTGCTCACTTTGGTGGGAACCCATTTGTCTGCCTTCTTTCCCAATTCTTGGGGAGAGGTCAGCTCAGAGTCCACTAGATATTGGTGCAGTTTTTCAGACACACAGTTATTAAGGATGTGCTTGCTCATGATCAAATTATACAGCCTTTCATAGTCATTTAATCAGCCTTCCAGAGCCTTAACTGCACAGTCCACAAATCCAACCCAGTCTTGTGAGGACAACTTCTGAGTGTGTCTAAATGTAACCCTGTATTTCTCAGTAGTAAGCCCAAACCCATAATTTATTGCTTCTTTCAAGACCTGGTAGTTGTCTGCATCCTCTTCTCTAACTGCCAAAAGTTAATCTCTGCCTTTGTCAGCAAAGGAGAGCCATAGGATAGCTGCCCACTGCCTCTGGGGGACCTTTTGGACTTTACAGGCTCTCTCCAGAGCAGTAACACACTTGTGGATGTCATCCCCAGTATGGTAAGGGGAGGCTATCCTGCAGAGATTCCTAGAGTCAAAGTGTTCCTCCCTGACCCTGGAGTCTCTAGTGCTGCCACCATGGGGATCTAACCCCAAATTCTTCCTTTCTCTCTCCACCTCCATGGCCACCCTTTCAAGAGCCAGCTGCTCCCTCATTAACCTGAGCTTTGCCTTCTCAAGTTTGAGCAAGCTGTACCCTCTAACGCTTCCCCCTCTATGCTAGAGTTGGTGAACCCGGCAGAAGATGCTGGGGAGAGTGAGGATGAGGAAGACCTATTCTTTCTGGTAACCCTTTTCACCAACCCAGGGGGAGAAAAAGTGGGCCTACTATTGTGACTCCCCTCTGTACCACCAGTACCTCCCTCTAAAGGTCAAGGGTTGCCCCTAGGGATCTCCTCAGAATCCTTAAGGGCATTTTTAAAGACAGTCAGAAGGTATAGTTTCTTACCTGTAACTCCAGGTCTCTCGTAGGGGTATTTCCACGATAGTCATAAGCGTTGAATAGTCCGGCCCGCCGGCGGGGCCCCCGGATCACTTTTTCCAATATATCTTCTTAAGAGCTGAAGTTTGCCTTTCTTAAGGAAGGCCTTCAAAAGTCACTTAAGAAAGTCATAATGCAGCCTAAGGACAAGGCTACAGTGATCAGAATTCTTCATCTTGGAGTGGTAAAAGAGGAGACTGCAATGAAATATGCACTTAGTGCATGAATAATTTTGTAAGGGCACAGAAAAAGAACCTTCACAAACCCTTTTGCTAAGAGGAACAGAGATGAAGAGGTGTAGGGCAATGTAGCCCATAGGGTGCCATTATAAGTAAAGAAAAAAGAGACTGTGTCTTTAAGAGCAGAGAGACCACCAATATCCCATTGTGCTAGGCGAGAGGCAGTTACCTCAGTTCTTTTTGAAGGTTGTACTAACTAATTAATAGCGGAGCATGAAAATGTCTGTTTACTCCACTGGGGAGGAGGGAGGGTTGCTTATGACTATCATGGAAATACCCCTACGAGAGAACTGGAGTTACAGGTAGGAAACTATACCTTCTCTCGTAGGGGATTTCCTTGTATAGTCATAAGCGTTAAATAGAGTAGCAAGCTCATCCCCACTGATGCGGTGGAGTCGACAGAAACCAAAAGATATGCAAACAGCTAGGCAGACACTTCTGACGGATGCCTGTCCTACTTGAGCATCTGCTCTAGCATCTGTGTCAAGGCAGTAGTGCATAGTGAATGTGTGGACTGATCTCCAGGTAGCTGCTTTGCAGATATCTGCCAAGGGGATATTCCTCATCAAAGCCGTAGTGGCTGCCTTGCCTCTAGTAGATTGTGCTTTGGGCTTAACAGTAAGAATTTTTTTTTAGCTAGCCGATAACAGCATAGGATGCAAGAGACAATCCACCTATAATCTGACTGTTTGGAGGTAGCTAGACCTGCGCAAACTGGGCCATAATTGATAAATAGCTGTTGCGATTTGCGAATAGATTTGGTTTTATCCAGGTAGAATTTTAACACTCTCTTTACATCCAGCGAGTGGAGGGCTCTCTCCGCTAGAGAAGATGGGTTTTGAAAGAAAGAGAGAAAAGAGACTGTCTGATTTACGTGAAAATCCGAGACCACTTTTACTTGGGATGGGTACGCAACACTTTGGAAGAGTGGAAGACTGTGTATGGCTCATGAGCGCAAAGAGCCTGTATTTCACTAACTCTACGAGCTGATGTTATAGCCACAAGGAAGGCAGTTTTCCAAGTAAGATGTTGAAGTGATGCTTTATGTATAGGCTCAAATGGCGGACACATGAGGCGAGAAAGCACTACGTTCAGCTCCCATGGAGGAGAGGGACGTCCAATCGGAGGAAATACCTTCTTTAACCCCTCCAGAAAATCTTTAATAACTGGGATCCTAAAGAAAGAGGTTTGTGAAGGACTTTTCCTGTATGCCACGAGTGCAGACAGGGGGACTCTGATGGAAGAGAATTGGAGGCCAGATTTAGCAAGGTGTAACAAATATGGGATAATGACATCCTCCTGGCAAGAAGTGGGATCGATCTGCCTTGAAGAGCACCAAATGCAAAATCGCCCCCATTTAACCCCTTGTGTGCTTCGGACGGCCCCCGGCCGTCCGACGTCACGGTAGGCGTGTGCGGAGGATGGCCGGGGGCCGTCCGAACTCCGCCCACTCAATAAAACGACCGTACAGCGCGAACATTCGCGCAGCACGGAACGGGTTACAGGCGTAAGCAGATCGCGCAGATGGTCGCTTTGCTTCCTTTAGAATGCCCAGACAGTTCTGAGGTAGGTTCAGATGGCCATACTGCACTATCTCAGGAGCCAAGCTTCCAAACTCAAGGAGGCGAGGTTGGGGTGTAGTAGTTGACCTCTGAACTTCGTGAGAAGGTCTGGCCTGCATGGCAGCCTAAGATGTGGACGGAGAGACCAGCAAAGCAGGTCCAGAAACCACAGTTGTCTGGGACATTCTGGGGCGATGAGGATCATCTTGGCTGTCGTGGTTGAAAGCTGGTGTAGGACTGCCGGTATCAGAGGTATTGGAGGAAAAGCGTAAAGAAATTTTTTGACCAATCGATCCATAGGGCATTCCCCAATGACCTTGGATGGTAAAATCTGGCGGCGAAGTTGCAGCATTTTTGTTTTCCACTGTGGCGAAAAGGTCTGTAGAGGGTGTGCCCCACAAGTTGAAGATATCTTGAACGACCTCCTGGTTCAGAACTCACTCGTGGTTTTTGTCCAGAACCCTGCTGAGCGCGTCTTCCTGGATGTTTTGCACACCTGGCAGGTGAGCGGCTATCAGTTTCAAGTTTCTGGCGAGGAGCCAGTGCCAGATCATTTGAGCTTCTAGTGACAGGGCCCTGGACCGTGTTCCTCACTGCTTGTTCAGGTAGTACATGGTGGTTGTATTGTCCGTCTGAACAAGCAGGGTGTTGGTCGTGAACGAAGGATGAAATGCCTTGAGTGCCAGGTGAACTGCACGGAGTTCCAGGAGGTTGATATGGTATGTCTTTTCCCTCGAGGACCATATTCCTTGTATCTGAGGGTGATCTATGTGGGCTCCCAACCCAAGCGGAGAGGCATCCATCACAATGGTCTGTGTTGGGTCCTGTTGGTGAAAAGGCATTCCCCTCAGGAGATTTTTTGGGGTACACCACCACCGGAGTGATCAGACAACATGAGGGGATAGGATGATCCTGTCCTCCCAGTTCCCTGAGAACAGGTTCCACTGATCCTCCAAGTACTCCTGGTGAGGGCGCATGTGGAGGAGAGCATTGGGAGTCAGAAATATGCAGGAGGCCATCGAGCCGCGGAGCAAGGAGACAATGCGGACTGTTGGACGGGCCATCCGCTAGAGGTTGTGACATTTCTGGAGAATGGATAAACGTTGTTCCTCCGAAGGAAACACCTTTTCCTCCAGCGTGTCGATGGTAGCTTCTAAGTAGTGCAACGTCTCGACTGGTATTGACGTGGACTTTTGAAAATTGATATGTAGACCCAAGCGATGAAGAAGATTGCAAGTCCATTGGACATGCTTTTGGGCTTCTGGGAAGGAGGCACCTTGATCAGCCAGTCGTCCAGATAAGGATAGACAAAGATTCAGTGTTTTTGTAGATGCGCTGCCACCACAGCCATGCATTTGGAAAATGCCCTGGGTGCTGACTTGAGGCCAAATGGTAGAACCGCGTATTGGTAGTGGTTCTGCCCCACGACGAATCTGAGGAATTTCTGATGCAACTTTGCGATGGCAATATAAAAATAAGCATCATGTAGGTCTATTGAGCAAAGCCAGTCTCCCAGTTGAAACTGAGGGTATATTTGATGTAACACCGGCATCCTGACCTTTTCCTTTCAGATCCACTTGTTTGCGACTCGGAGGTCAAGAATTGACCTGAACTCTTGCCTGCCCTTCTTTGGCACGAGGAAGTACCTGGAGTATATACCCTGTCCTCTTTGGTTTCGAGGGACAGATTCCACCTCTTTCTTGTGACACAGTGTGCTGACTTCCTCCTGTAGACGCTCGAGGCGAGACGTGGATGACCTCGGTGGAATGGATGGTGGTGGGGCAGAGAATCTGAGACGATAGCCATTTTTGACAATATTCAAGACAGAGGCGTCGGTTGTTATGCGTTGCCACTCTGCCAGGTAATTTGTAATGCTTCCGCCTACCGGAGTGGGTAACGGAGGAGGGGGGAAGAGAGGATTCAGGGTTTTGATGCCGTAGGTTGTCGGCCCTCTTGGTTAGTTTGTTGAGTAGTACGTCCCATCTGCTGCTTGCGTTAAGGCTGGTAGGGCTGTTGATACTGTTGTGATCTCCCGGACTGCCATTGAGGGGTTTGAACGCTCTGTGAAGGGAAACGACGACGGTAGGTTCGGAATGAACGTCGCCGTTCTTTAGATTTCTTTAATCCCACTGCTTTCAAAGTATCCATTTCCATCTTCATTCTCGCCATTTCATCATCGACGTGCAAGCCAAAGAGAGTGGAGCCCAAAAAAGGTCAATTCTGAAGACGTAGCTGAATGTCAGGCTCCAGAGATGCCAGTCGAAGCAATACATGTCTGCGTAAGGAGACCCAGTGACTAACTGTGCGCGACTAAAATCGAGGAATCCGCTGCCGCACTGATGACCTGGCTGGAGACCATAGCTCCCTCCTGGACGATTTCCAGAAAATCCTCCCAGTGTTCTTTTGGGAGGTGATCCGCGAAGTGGAGAATGGAATCCCACAAGGCGCGATCGTACCTTTTTAGGAGGGCTGTGGCGCTGGCTGCTTTCATGGACGTAGCCGCCGTGCTGCAGACTTTGCAGCCCGACGAGTCCAATCTATTGCTCTCCTTATCAGGGGGAAAAGTAGCAGATGGAGACGTGGCGTGAGATTTCAGACAGCTAATGTTACCACTGAGTCAGGTGGAGGGTCAGCATGTAGAAACAGCGGATCTTGCTCGGGTGGGCGGTACTTCTTCTGGAGCCTGGAGGGTGCTGATTTTGCAGCAGTTGGAGTGAGGAACAATTCCATGGCTGGCTCAAGAAGGTCCGGCACTAGTGGGAGCAAAGATCTCGAGGCCGTGCTTTGGTGAAGAGTTTCAAAGATCACCGAAGTCGATGGAGTGGGAACCGCCATAGGTATATTCAATTTAGATGCACCTCGAACCAGAACCTCTTGAAAGGTGGTGATTTCATCAATTGGTGAGGACAGAGGTTGAGGTGAGTTTGGCAAGGTAGGAGAGAAGCCCCTTGTGGACGAGGACGTATCCCATGGCTATGGCGGTGGGAACGAGATCTTGATCTGTGATGCGACCGTGAGTGGTGCGACCTAGTAGAGAAAGGTGAATGGTGTCCATGGCTAGAGCAATGGCGTGTCCGTGAGCGAAATCTCCGAGGCGCTGGTGTGATAGGAACCTGAGGCACATCAGGAGGTGGAATGCCTGGTGCCGGTAGAGCTGGTGGAGTCAGAGTCGGTGTTTGAGGTACCAGCGGAGGAAGCGGAGTTGGTAGCCCTGGAAGCGGGTGCGCTGTTGGAGCCGGTGAGTCAGGTTTAGGAGATACCGGAATAGGAGAAGAGGGTACTTCTACCAGAGATGGAAACCTGGAACGAAAATCGGATGATGAATAGATTCTCCTTCTTTTGGTGGGTTTTCGTTGTCTCCTCGACGTCGATAATCTTCTCGAAGTCGACCTCCGTTGTTGTCGACTGTTTTTCGACAACGATCTGCTTCTCGACCCCTGTTGACGTAGGCTCGCCCTCGATGTCGACCGGTTTCTCGAAGTCCACCACTCTTGTTGCCGTCTGGCTCTCAACGTCGACCGCCTACCTCTTGGTGATGGCGATTCGGAATCCCTTGACGTTGATGCATTTCTTGACGTCCGTTGTCGATGTGAAGCAGGTCTCTACGTCGCCCGAGTGTTTCTTGGCGTTGCTTATATGGCATCGAGCCAGTCGATGATGGCAAGCATGTCGACCGCCTTGACGTCGACCGGGACCGATAGTTTTCTCCTCGAAAAACACCTCAGACCTACCACGACCACTGGAGGGAAGAGCTCTGGTGGAAATTACCTCCCCCTCGCTCAGAGGTCCAACTGGCTTCTTGCTGTCTTCTTCTTCTTTCTTCCCTTCCCTGCAGGCGAATCTTCTCCCTGTCATGCAGCGCTCATCTGGAGAAGGTCTTGCAGATTTCACAGGAGGCAGGAAGGTGAGAAGATGGTAGACAGATAATACAGACCTTGTAGGGGTCTGTTTTGGCCTTTTTCCTGCCGCAGCGAGGACATTTGTCGAAGAGAGAGGGCATTTTAAATAGAAAAAATGCCTTTTTCCTGTAAGGAAAACAATTTGCTCAATACAGAAAGACAAAAGACGTTGAGTGAAGCAAAAAACACTGAACTTTAAAGTTCTAATAAGAAGAAAAAACCTAAAAAGGTCAAGTTCAATGCTCCAAAGGTCCTGTCAGCAGGACCCGGAAAAAAATAACTGAAGTAACTGCCTCTGGCTGAGCATGATGGGATATTGGAGACAGTCTCTTTTCTCTTCACTTATAATGGCAGCCTATGGGCTACATTGCCCTGCACTTCTTCATCTCTGTTTCTCTCATAGCAAAAGGGTTTGTGAAGGTTCTTTTTCTGTGCCCTTACAAAAATATTTATGCACTAAGAGCATATTTCATTGCAGTCTCCTCTTCTGCCACTCCAAGATGAAGAATTCTGATCACAGTAGCCTTGTCCTCAGGCTGCATTATGACTTTCTTAAGTGACTTTTCAAGGCCTTCCTGAAGAAAGGCGAACTTCAGCACTTAAGAAGATATATTGGAAAAAGTGCTATGGGGTCCCCTGCAGGCGGGTTGGACTATTCAATGCTTATGACTATACATGGAAATCCTTCAAAAGAGAACAACGAGACCAGGAGAGCAGGAGTCTTCCTTGGAGCAATATCGGTTCCAGTCACAGTCCAACGAGGTCCAAGTGTCCAGACTATTGAAGAGCGATGTAGTTTCAGGGTTGAGTCTGATCCTACAGTGAATATGAGGACCCACCCACAGGGGAAACCTTAAATACCCTATGGAAAGGGTTGGGATGACTCAGGGTTTCCGCCCAGGGGAGGGGCTAGACAGAGGAGAGGATACTCCCCTGTCCTTTGTTCAGTTTCGGACCAGAGCCAGGGGTTCCTGAACTGGCTCAAACAGAAGCATGCAAAGAGGGCACCATCTGTTCCCTTCAAAGCAGTCTGATGGCGCTGGCAAGCACCACCAACCCAGCCCAATACACGAAGTCCTGTCTGGGATGTAGTCACACCTCCCTGCGACAGGAAACCTATAGTTCTACCTTCTCCTGCTTGGCTCAGCAGCAGGAGGGCAGAATCGTGTCTGTGGTCAGCAGCAGCACTAGCTTGCTTACAGACCCTGAAAGGCTGTTACCAGGAGTACAGGGGGTCCCCTAAGTACATGGGATCATACTTCCAACACTGGAATCTGCATTGGGGTATGATTCCAACATGTTTGATACCAAACATGACCGGGTTCGGTGCAGCCATTAAATAGTTAGACATCTCGTAGTGACTAATGTTCACTAGATACCTTAAAATGTCTGACCGCACTTACAAAGCCTAGAGAATCGACTCTGGGTTTTGTAGGGGTGTCCTGCTCATGCAGGGGCACCCTCACACTCGTAACCAAGCACCCTGCCCTCAGGACTGAAGAGCCTGCCATAGGGGTGACTTATAGGTTTTAAAGTGCAGTGACCTCAGATATAAGGAAACATATCTATCGTGAGGGGTGCAAGCACCATCTCACACAGGCTGCAATGGCAGGCCTGCAGTCACAGTTTAAATGGACTTCCGTGGGTGGCAAAATACATGTTGCAGCCCATGGGAGACCCCTGGTGTACCTATACCTGGGTACCATATACTAGACTTATAAAAAATACACCAGTAGCCAATTGTGGAGGTACCAAAGTACTTACCAGAACCAATTTAGGGGAGAATGCACAGATGCTGGGGTCCTGCTTGGCAGGATCCCAGCAAACTAAGTCAAAAACAGACTGATACTAGGCTCAAAGTGGGGGTAACCATGCTAGAAGAATCCAACCTTCCTGCATCCTTCTTTCAATATAATGCACCTTGCCTTTATGGCTCAGTAGGTCTGCCTTAAGGGTGATTTATAAATAGGGCTCCCGGTTTTCCGTTTAAACGGATTTTTACATATAAATACAGACGGAAAACAAGTTTTCCTTTATCTGTATTTATATATAAAAACGTGAAAATGCTAGTACATTTTGCCGCGCTGCCGTGCTCCAGCAGACCAGCCTACAGTAACACAAAACGCTTTTGTTGATGCCCCAGCTCCGCTCCGCCCCTCGAGTGAGGTCTTCATTGACATCAATAGAATCACACCCCCAACCATCTGGTGTCTCCCCCTCCTTAGATCGTTAAGAGGTGTCAGCCCGGGCTTCCCGTGCACACACACAGCCGCACCCGAGTACTTCACAGGTCTTTGAAAGACCATTTACTTGTTAATGAGGCTTTGTTGTTCTTTCGCCCCTTCTTAGAGCCCCTGTCTCTTCACTCTGCCGATTGCCCGTCCACCGCTGGACCATTCACTGACATGTTCAACCTGCTGTGAACAGGAGGAAACCGTCGCATATTTCTCCTCAGAATCGGATAACAACATAAGGAATTGGACATGGCGTTCCGTGTCCATTTCGATTTTCTCTATTCCACAGACAAATTCATAATTGATAGTTTTGGATGGAGAACACCAGCCGGAATCCGAGAGTCTGGCCCCAGGTATCCCCGCACGAAAGCCTGCCAACCTTATAACGAGGGCCTGGGGGCACACCACACACAACCTAATGCAAAATAGAGGTTGAGACAGTCGTTATGTATGTCTTAGCAGAGCATCCTTGCAAAGCAGGAACACATGAACCATCTCCGCCAGACACAGGTGGCAAGAAGTCGAAGCAAACAGATCGGGAACAGGATTAACAATTCAGTTCCAGTGAGAGATCGAATTTCCATAAGGACTGCAAACTTGCAAACTTTCAAGAACTTTAAAATACACGCCATCCCAAAACTCTCCCGTGTGCAATAACGAGCCTGGTTTGCTGAGCGGAACTAAGAGAAAAGTGTCCCGAGCTGACAGGGGAAAAACATGCCAGTTTGCTGAAGAATTAGCCCCCCGAAATTTTTATTAGCCCCCCACCCCGAAAATACAGACAATAAATACATAACTAAATAAAGCAAGACAGAGTGGTCGCAAAGTGGCCAGATTGGTTTTATTTACACTCAACACATTAGCGCCACCTTACAGAGTTTGCCAGTGAAGCGCTACTTTTCTTTTCATGTCGTTTGCTTTTCAAGCAAAAACACTCATTGATTTCTGAATAATGAGTGCAAAAGCGTTAAGTTGTATTCCCAATGAGTGTTTGCTTTTTTCCAGTATGTTGTTACTTTTTTTTCAGGCAGCATATTACTGTAGTCTAGTGCATAATTTGAATTGAATTGCTTGCAGGTGTTTATAGCGGGGCACAATTGGGCTGTAGCTGAAGGCAGTGTGAGTTTCTCTCAGTGGGGCAGTATGGTGTTCAGTGGGGAAGAGGATGTGGCACTCTGCGGATGACAGAAACTGCAAGGCTCTGAGACAAATGGCTTGTCATAGCACTTTTAAGCATATTTGGGACATTCTGCAAATGGCAAAGTCTTCAGATGAATGTATAGTGTTGACCAATAACAACCGAGCGCATGTGTGCATTGTCAATTTAAATAAATGTGGAAAAATACTAGCTGTAGCGTCGTCTTTTGCTTGTGGCAAAAATAAATGTGGATAAATACAGAAAAAATGCCCAAAAAATAAATATGGATAAATACAGATGGAAATGGCAAAAAAATAAATACCATAAAACCGGGAGCCCTATTTATAAATATTATAAAGGAAGGTTTGGGCTTTGCAATTGATTTAAAAAGCAAAGTCAAGTTAGCACCTTAAAAACTCCTCTGCAATGGCAGACTTGGAGTCAGGCTTTGCTGTGTCACAACAAGTGCTGCAGGCCAAGGGGGATACAACTTACAGGCCCTAGGTACCCCTGGTGACATATACTAAGGACTTTCAAGTCACCTAACTTATGCCAATAGGGGATTAAACCAATTAAATAAATACTTTTAAGGGTCAGAGCACTGGCACTAAGGCCTGTTCAGCAGGGGCCAGGGCCTTGGAGTGTCACAAAACCAGTTCCTAAGAGTCCAAAAGTGGAGTGAACCTGCAAAAAGCCACTGTCTCACTAATTCCAAAGTATGCTTTACATAAAGTGAGTGAAGCAATGTCTCTGCCAGAGTCAAAGGATTACAAAACAACAAAACCAGCAAGGATATAGAAGAAAAAGGGTGTACTCTCAATACTACTGCATTCTAATGGAAGTCAGTGCAGGGTTCTGCTACTGAAAGGGCTTGAAGATCACTTACTCTACAAGCAGAAGTTATGCCCATCTTCCAAGATGCTTCAATGAAGCATTATGTATGGGCTCAAATGGAGGAGGCATAAATCTAGATGAAACCAGCTTCAACTTCCAAGGAGAAGAACAGTTGTTTAGAGAGATACGTCTTCTTTAAACCTTCAAGGAAGTCCTTGACAACAACAATTTGAAAAATGATCTCTGCAAAAGTATCATTCCTATAAGCTGTAATGGCCGTTAAAATGAACTCTGATGGATGGGTATTGCAAACTTGATTGGCAAGATGAAGAAGATATGGAATAATCACATCTTCTTGGAATAAGCGTGTGTCATGTTTGTTATTGGCACTACAAAGCAAATCTTTTCTATGTAAAAGTCTATGACATTCTTGTGGATGGTCTTCTGGACTCTCTTAAAAAACCATGCAAGCTTGTGATAGGTTTAAGTGTGCATATTGTACAACCTCAGAAGCCATGATGCCAAATTCAAGAATGTTAGGTTGGGATTGTATAAGTGACCTTGTAGCCTCGACAATAGGTTCAGTTTGCATTGAAGCGTTCTGTGTTGAGATACTGAGAGATGAAGGAGGTCTGGAAATCAACACTGTTTTGAACACTGTGGAGCTATTAATTTCAACTTGGCTGTGCAGAGTTTCAACCTTATTAGAATCAGGGGAATTGGTTGAAAGGCATAAAGGAATTTTCCCGCCCAGTCAATAAAATGGGTGAACAAATGTGGGGGCAACCCAGTGTCCCTAGGAGCCCGGGTAAATATATGTCAACAAAAACAATGGTTCCCTTGGGGGAAGCTTGAGCCTGTGCTTCCTAGGCAAAGATAGGTACTCATGGTCATGAATTTGATTTCGAATAGACAATCAGTTTCTTGGATACCCATGTATCCTGTTCTGCACAATCTTGTGCAGAATGTAAATATATACTAAGTATTTGGCACAATTATTCAAATACTTCACAAAACAGTGTGAAACACAAGAATGTAGGTGCTCTTGGTGAACAGTGTAGTGACTACTGAGAAATACAGTGAACAATGAGGGCACTGAGATAAAAAGCATATACAGTTGACTTATAGTTGAACAGTTTAAAAAAATTATGCAACCGTGTATTCAGGGCCCAACAAATGGCACTTATTATTATAAAGTCAACCGCACAACACGTCGACGTTTCAACCGCAAAAGTACAACTTAAACAGGGTCTTCATCTGGACAGTGTAAGTAGACACCTCGAAAAGTGTAAGGGAAAGAATGTATGAGAAATTGTTGTTTTGAATCAATCAGAATCATAATGCCAATCCGTGTCTGTGGTCAGGTGTTGTTAGGCGCACTCCTGGTAAATAGCAGCGTATGTCAGGATCACAACGTTAGGGAAGATTCCTCTCTGCAGAAGGACAGTCAGCTGATATCTTGGCATTATGAAACTGATTGATTCAGAAGGATAAGTTGCTTACCTGTAATCATAGTTCTCCTCCCAGGGGTATCCTCATCAAAGCCATAAGCAGTGAATATTCCCGCCCATGTGCGGGGACCCTGGAGTACACATATATATATACACGGATATATATATATATACACAGATATATATATATCTCCATATAACTCTCTTATATATATATATATATATATATATATATATAATGTTTCCATAATTAAGAAAAAATGCAGCCTTAACCAAAACAGGGCTAGACAATGCTTCCATAAATTGCATTTGTATAAATAAACATATTCGTTTTTAATCCTCTTACATACACTTATAGGAAGAAAAAACAGGAAAGCAAAGACACTCATACTCTCTTTATTGAACTGCACAAACTGCAATGTAATAGTAAGGCATTGGTAGCCCATAGGCTGCATTGGAACACACGTAACAGAATAGAAAATGAAAGAACTGGCACCGTGCCTTTAAGGCAGCCATGACCCCCTGCCTCCCATCATGCCTCAGGGGTGACAGTTAGGTCAGTTGTTCTTTGCGGAGATCCGAAGATCAGGGCACAAAGAGATAACTTACTGCTCGAACATTTGTCCGGGGAGGTGGGCGGGTTGCTTTTGATGATGATACCCCAGGTAGAGAACTAGGATTACAGGTAAGTAACTTATCCTTCTCTACCAGGGGATCCTCATCAATAGTCATAAGCAGTGAATCGAATAGCAAGCCCATCCCCTACCTCAGTGGACAAATGACAAAGAATCACGAGCTGCTGTTTTCAGCATTGAAATACATTTCTCAAAGAGTCTTGGCCTACTTGAGCGTCTGCCCTCGTATCCCAATCGAGACAGAAGTGTCTCGTGAATGTAGGAACCGACCTCCAAGTGGCTGCTTTGCATATCTCAGAGACGGGAACATTCTGAAGCAGGGCCACAGTAGGATCTGCTTTCATGGTTACCCTCACTTTTTGCGGGTGTCATTCTGTTTTCTGAATAGTCTGACTGGGATCCTGCTATTCAGGACCCCAGTCACTGTGCTATCTCCCTAAATGGTAAGTACTTTGGTACCTTCCCAATTGGCTATTGGTGTACCCTTCCAAGTCCCTAGTATATGGTACTGAGGTACCCATGGCATAGGTACACCAGGGGTCTCCCATGGGCTGCAGCATGTATTGTGCCACCCATGAGAGACCACTCAAACTGTGACTACAGGCCTGCCATTGCAGCCTGTGTGAGCTGTGGCTAGCACCACTCGCAACAGATATAAGTTTCCTTATATCTGAGGTCACTGCACTTAAAACCTATAAGTTATCCCTAAGGCAGGCCTTTCCATTCTGAAGGCAGGGTGCTTGGTTACAAGTGTGAGGGTGCCCTGCATGAGCAGGACAACCCCTACAAACCCAGGAGTCGATTCTCCAGGCTTTGTAAGTGCGGTCAGCCATTTTATACATATAGTGGACATCAAGTCAATTACGAGATGTCTAACTACATATTGGCTGGTATCAAACCTGTTGGAATCCTTCTCCAACATTGATTTCAGTGTTGGATTGAGGATCCATTGTACTGGGGAGCTCCCCTAAGGAGCCCCCGTGTATTCCCGGTACCAGCCTTTCAGGGTCTAACAGCAAGCTAGTGCATACTGCCTACCACAGACACGATTCTGCCCTCCTGCTGCTGAGCCAGGCTCGAGCAGGGGAAAGTAGAACAATAGATTTACTGTCACAGGGAGGTGTGACCACCTCCCAGACAGGACTTAGTGTACTGGGCTGGGGTGGGGGTGCTTGCCAGCGCCACCAGAATGCTTTGAAGAGCACATTTGGTGCCATCCTTGCATACTCCAGTTGAAACCAGTTCAGGGAGCAGTTGTCTCCCGCTCTGGCGTGAAACTGGACAAAGGACATGGGAGTATCCTCCCCTCTGTCCAGCCCCTCCTCTGGGAGGGACCACTGAATCGTCCTAGCCTTTTCCTTGGGGTACTTGAGGGATTACCTGTGGGTGGCTCTTCAGATTTGTCGTGGGAGAAGATTCAGATCCGAAACCACTTCATCTTCAACCTTCTGAGCACTTTAGACTTCGTTGGACTTAGCTTTGGGAACCGAGACTGCATCTGGGAAGTCTCCTGCTGCTCCTGGTCTCGTCGTCCTGCCAGTCTTCTGCGTCATCTGTGCCTGTGCTACATCCAGGTTCTTCTCCAGGCTTGTGGGCATCAAAAACACCGAAGAAATCTCCCTTGGAGTGAAGGAGTCACTCCCCAGCATCTGCAAGCAACGTAACTAAACTGACCGGTCTGCTGCTCCTGACATCCTCCGGACTTTGAAAGGCCCAGCAACACATGTGGTGGTTCTACAACTCTCTCAAGGCCTGCACTGTCGTCTCACCGAGTTTGAGGTCAGTATCCCTCGTCGAACCACTAGAACAGCTCCCCTGTGCACCGTATTGACTTGGCGTTGCCAAGGCTGGTTGACTCTCCTCCAGAGATCTTTGGGCTCCAAGAAGCTCCAGCCTCCAGCATCTCTTCCTGCAAGATCTTCATCCTCACCGCATCCTCTGCACCGTGGGCCTGCATCTTTGGTGAGCTGCTTGAGGTCTTCTTGCGCTTCCTGTGCCTTCCGCCTGTGGGTCCTTTTGAGGGTCTTCTTTGGCTCCAGTGGGCTCCCCTGCTTGCTCTGGGCCTGCTCTGACTCTCCTGCACTTGGTGAGTCCCTTGGACCTTGCTGGTCCTGACACCGCACCTTCTTCGTTTTCCACGTCTGTTGCTGCTGCCAAGACTTGTTGGTGTATGCCGGACATCGACCCCCTGGTTCTCGACTTCCGACGTGGGACAGCTAGTGAACGGCTCCTGGTCTTCCACAGCGTTGCCTTGTCCTCACAGCTACAAAGACAAGGTCACTGTCAACCCTCCTGCATCTCCCGTCATCGGTGGTCATTGGTCTTCCGTGCCTCCAGGTCACTCCCGAGTGGCATAGACTCTGTCCCCTCTGCTTGCAGGTACTCCTCTTCAAGAATCCACCCTTGGATTCCACCGGACTCTTTCACCTTCTTCGCCAGCGGCATAATCACTGAAGTCCTCCATTGTGGTCTACGGCGGTTTCCGATGTCACTTTGCCCCTATGCACCCGGCTTCCCTGGTGTAGGTGTCCTGGGGTATTCACGGATGGGGTGACTCTCTAACCTTCCATCTTCCACGGGCTTTCTTCAGGGTCCTTTGGGAAGGGTCCTTCTCCTTGAAAACTGCACCCGCAACTTCCCCATTGACTTGCATTGAGTACACAGCTGTGTTTACATTCTGCACACGGCCTCCGTGGGGTTCCCGGGTACTTACCTTGGGTGGTTCCTTGGGTCCCCAGTTCTTCTAAGTCTTCTGGGTCAAGCCTCGACTTTGGTCGCAGTTCGAATTCCACTTTATTAGTATATGGTTTGGTCTCCCCCTGGAGACCACTGTGTATTTGTGCTACTTACCTGTTTTACTATTGATGTATTGTGATTATATTTCCGGGTAGGGGATATAATAATGTGTTAGTAAGTGTTTATAAAAAAATACCTATTTTGTTTTATAACTACACTGTGTGGTTCTTTTTCACTTAACCTGCACTATATGATTAGTACTGGTAGAGCAAGCTGCTTAACACTCTTCTGGACTAAGCCTGAAGGCAGCTCTCCACAGTTTCCACTTAGAGAGCTTTCTAAGGTTGTCTAAGACCACTAAAATCACCATAAGGGTTGTCTGGATTAGTGCAGGGTGCTTCACTTCAATAAGTGTGCACCATATACTAAGCCAGCCTCCTACGTCTTTTCGATTCTTTTAGAATGTTCTTGCACTCCTGAGGAAGTCCTAGATGGCCATACTGTAGGAATTTAGGAGCCTTGCTGTCAAGTTCAGCGAGGGAAGGTTGTGGTGATGGATTCCCCCGTTCTGCTTGGATAAGAGATCCGGCCTGCACGGCAGCCTCCTGTGTGGTCGCTTTGAGAGGTGTAGCAGGTCCGGATACCACTACTGTCGTGGCCAGTCCGGAGCGATCAGAATCATCCTCGCTCTGCAGCTTGATTCTGACTTTGGGAATTAGAGGAAGAGGTGAAAAGCGTATAAAAAGGCCCCTGACCAATCAATCAAAAGGGCATTCCCCTTTGTCCCCAGCCGGTAATATCTTGATGTGAAGTCTTGGCATTTTTTGTTGGTGTCGCCCGTGAAGAGATCTATAAGCGGCTGCCCCCATTCCCTGAAAAGGTCTGCCACTACCTCGTTGTGCTGCACCCAATTTTGATGCTCTGCGAAATAACGGCTCAGGGCGTCTGCTTGAGTGTTTTGCTCCCCTGGCAGGTGGACCGCTGTAATAGTGAGTTGCCTGGCAAGGAGCCCATGCCAAATCGCCTGAGCCTGCAGGGGTAGGGGGTGCGAATGGGTACCTCCCTACTTGTTCAGGTAGTACTTTGTGGTCGTGTTGTCCGTATGGATCAACAGGGAGCTGGTGTGAATGGAGGGATAGAATGCCTTGAGGGCTAGACGTACCGCTCTTAGCTCCAGCATATTGAAGTGATATGCCTGTCCCTTGGTTGACCACAGACCCTGAGTTTGAAGAGGACCCATGTGGGCTCCCCACCCCTGGAGAGACGCATTCGTGATCACTGTTTGTGCTGGCAGTGTTTGATGAAATGGGACTCCCGCCAGGAGATTCTTGTGTTGAGTCCACCATGGAATGGAAGCTCGTGCTGACTGCGGGAGACTGATCTTATCGTCCCATTGAGCTGTACGTTGGTCCCATTTGTCTTCCAAGTCCTGCTGCAAGGGACGCATCCGCAATCTGGCATTGGGGACTAGGAAGACGCACAATGCCACTGACCCCAAGAGAGGGGCAACTTGCCTGACTGACGGCTGAGGAGAAGACGGTTTCACTTTAGATTGATAGACGATAGTTTCTCCTCCGAAGGATACACTCTTCCTAACTTTGAGTCTAGTGTGGCACCGAGATAGTGAATTCTTTGGGTCGGCTGAGAGACCGACTTGGCAAAATTGACTTGGAGACCCAGCCGTTGAAGCAAGGTTAGACATGCCCGATAATGGTCTTGAGCGAGCTGAGGAGAAGAACTCTTTAGTAGTCAGTTGTCCAGATAAGGGTAGATGAACATCCCATGGCGACGTAAGGAAGCTTCTACCACAGCCATACATTTGGTGAAGGCTCGAGGGGCTGACTTTAGCCCGAAGGGTAACACTTTGAATTGGTAATGCTTAACCCCTACCCTGAGCTGCAGGAACTTGCGATGTTTTGGGTTGATTGGAACGCGGAAATACGCATCCTGCAAGTCTATCAAGCACATCCAGTCTCCCTGGTGCAGGTGAGGATAAATTTGATGGAGAGCCAGCATGCGAAATTTTCTTTGCGGATGCACTTGTTCAGGAGGCGTAGTTTCAAGATTGGCCTGAACTCTGGTTTGGGACCTTTCTTTCGTAACAGAAAATACCGAGAGTACACCCCCTTTCCTCTTTGTGAGGGAGGAACTTTCTCTATTGCGGAATTTTGCAGTAGAGTGGACACTTCTTGTTGCAGCAGTTGTAACTGGTGACAGACAGATTTTGCTGGGGGAATCACAGAGGGTGGATGATGAAACCGATGAGAGTACCCACTTTGCAGCGTATTCAACACCCACTGATCTTTTGTAATGTTGCGCCACTCTTGCAGATGATTGGCAATACTTCCCCCCACTGGAGTGGAGAATGGCGACGGAGGATACGACTGCTCATTATTTTGTTGGGG
>CAWUFW010027320.1:0-27608 GCA_963921515.1 Calotriton arnoldi | reverse complement strand
TGTGCTTCAGTTACGTATTGCTGTACGGGGTTGTGATGGGGCTGGTGTTTCAGGGTTTAGGGCAGTGCAGTGGTGTTCGGGCAGTGTAGGGGGTCGTGCTGGGGGTGGTGTTTCAGGGTTTAGGGCAGTGCAGTGGTGTTCGGGCAGTGTAGGGGGTCGTGCTGGGGCTGGTGTTTCATGGTTTAGGGCAGTGCAGTGGTGTTCCGCCAGTGTAGGGGGTCTTCCTGGGGGTAGTGTTTCAGAGTTTAGGGCAGTGCAGTGGTGTTCGGGCAGTGTAGGAGGTCATGCAGGGGGTGGTGTTTCAGGGTTTAGGGCAGTGCTGTGGTGTTCGGGCAGTGTATAGGGTCTTGCTGGGGGTGGTGTTTCAGGGTTTAGGGCAGTGGTGTTCGGGCAGTGTAGGGGGTCTTGCTGGGGGTGATGTTTCAGGGTTTAGGGCAGTGCAGTGGTGTTCCGCCAGTGTAGGGGTCTTGCTGGGGGTAGTGTTTAGGGGTTTAGGGCAGTGCAGTGGTGTTCGTGCAGTGTAGGGGGTCGTGCTGGGGTGGTGTTTCAGGGTTTAGGGCAGTGCAGTAGTGTTCGGGCAGTGTAGGGGGTCGTGCAGGGGGTGGTGTTTCAGGGTTTAGGGCAGTGCAGTGGTGGTCGGGCAGTGTAGGGGTCATGCTGGGGCTGGTGTTTCAGGGTTTAGGGCAGTGCAGTGGTGTTCGGGCAGTGTAGGGGGTCTTGCTGGGGGTGGTGTTTCAGGGTTTAGGGCAGTGGTGTTCGGGCAGTGTAGGGGGTCTTGCTGGGGGTGATGTTTCAGGGTTTAGGGCAGTGCAGTGGTGTTCGGGCAGTGTAGGGGGTCTTGCTGGGGGTAGTGTTTCAGGGTTTAGGGCAGTGCAGCGGTGTTCGGGCAGTGTAGGGGGTTGTGCAGGGGGTGGTGTTTCAGGGTTTAGGGCAGTGCAGTGGTGTTCGGCCAGTGTAGGTGGTCTTGCTGGGGGTGGTGTTTCAGGCTTTAGTGCAGTGGTGTTCGGGCAGTGTAGGGGGTCTTGCTGGGGCTGGCGTTTCAGGGTTTAGGGCAGTGCAGTGGTGTTCTGGCAGTGTAGGGGGTCGTGCTGGGGCTGGTGTTTCAGGGTTTAGGGTAGTGCAGTGGTGTTCGGGCAGTGTAGGGGGTCTTGCTGGGGCTGGCGTTTCAGGGTTTAGGGCAGTGCAGTGGTGTTCGGGCAGTGTAGGGGGTCGTGCTGGGGCTGCTGTTTCAGGGTTTAGGGCAGTGCAGTGGTGTTTGGGCAGTGTACGGGGTTGTGCTGGGGCTGGTGTTTCAGGGTTTAGGGCAGTGCAGTGGTGTTCGGGCAGTGTAGGGGGTCGTGCTGGGGGTGGTGTTTCAGGGTTTAGGGCAGTGCAGTGGTGTTCGGGCAGTGTAGGGGGTCGTGCTGGGGCTGGTGTTTCATGGTTTAGGGCAGTGCAGTGGTGTTCCGCCAGTGTAGGGGGTCGTGCTGGGGGTGGTGTTTCAGGGTTTAGGGCAGTGCAGTGGTGTTCGGGCAGTGTAGGGGGTCATGCTGGGGGTGGTGTTTCAGGGTTTAGGGCAGTGCAGTGGTGTTCGGGCAGTGTATAGGGTCTTGCTGGGGGTGGTGTTTCAGGGTTTAGTGCAGTGGTGTTCGGGCAGTGTAGGGGTCTTGCTGGGGGTGATGTTTCAGGGTTTAGGGCAGTGCAGTGGTGTTCCGCCAGTGTAGGGGTCTTGCTGGGGGTAGTGTTTAGGGGTTTAGGGCAGTGCAGTGGTGTTCGTGCAGTGTAGGGGGTCGTGTTGGGGGTGGTGTTTCAGGGTTTAGGGCAGTGGAGTAGTGTTCGGGCAGTGTAGGGGATCGTGCAGGGGGTGGTGTTTCAGGGTTTAGGGCAGTGCAGTGGTGTTCGGGCAGTGTAGGGGGTCGTGCTGGGGGTGGTGTTTCAGGGTTTAGGGCAGTGCAGTGGTGTTCGGGCAGTGTAGGGGGTCGTGCAGGGGGTGGTGTTTCAGGGTTTAGGGCAGTGCAGTGGTGTTCGGGCAGTGTAGGGGTCATGCTGGGGCTGGTGTTTCAGGGTTTAGGGCAGTGCAGTGGTGTTCGGGCAGTGTAGGGGGTCTTGCTGGGGGTGGTGTTTCAGGGTTTAGGGCAGTGGTGTTCGGGCAGTGTAGGGGTCTTGCTGGGGGTGATGTTTCAGGGTTTAGGGCAGTGCAGTGGTGTTCGGGCAGTGTAGGGGGTCTTGCTGGGGTAGTGTTTCAGGGTTTAGGGCAGTGCAGTGGTGTTCGTGCAGTGTAGGGGGTCATGCTGGGGATGGTGTTTCAGGGTTTAGGGCAGTGCAGTAGTGTTCGGGCAGTGTAGGGGGTCATACTAGGGTTGGTGTTTCAGGGTTTAGGGCAGTGCAGTGGTGTTCAGGCAGTGTAGGGGGTCGTGCAGGGGCTGGTGTTTCAGGGTTTAGGGCAGTGCAGTGGTGTTCGGGCAGTGTAGGGGGTCGTGCTGGGGGTAGTGTTTTAGGGTTTAGGGTAGTGCAGTGGTGTTCGGGCAGTGTAGGGGGTCGTGCAGGGGGTGGTGTTTCAGGGTTTAGGGCAGTGTAGTGGTGTTCGGGCAGTGTAGGGGGTCGTGCTGGGGTGGTGTTTCAGGGTTTAGGGCAGTGCAGTGCAGTGGTGTTCGGGCAGTGTAGGGGGTCGTGCTGGGGGTGGTGTTTCAGGGTTTAGGGCAGTGCAGTGGTGTTCGTTCAGTGTAGGAGGTCTTGCTGGGGGTAGTGTTTCAGGGTTTAGGGCAGTGCAGTGGTTTTCGGGCAGTGTAGGGGGCGTGCTGGGGGTGGTGTTTCACGGTTTAGGGCAGTGCAGTGGTGTTCGGGCAGTGTAGGGGTCGTGAAGGGGGTGGTGTTTCAGGGTTTAGGGCAGTGCAGTGGTGTTCGGGCAGTGTAGGTGGTCATGCTAGGGTTGGTGTTTCAGGGTTTAGGGCAGTGCAGTGGTGTTCAGGCAGTGTAGGGGGTCGTGCAGGGGCTGGTGTTTCAGGGTTTAGGGCAGTGCAGTGGTGTTCGGGCAGTGTAGGGGTCGTGCTGGGGGTAGTGTTTTAGGGTTTAGGGTAGTGCAGTGGTGCTTGTGTAGTGTAGGGGGTCGTGCTGGGGGTAGTGTTTTAGGGTTTAGGGTAGTGCAGTGGTGTTTGTGTAGTGTAGGGGTCATGTTTTAGGGTAGTGCAGTGGTGTTTGGGTAGTGTAGGGGGTCGTGCTGGGGGTAGTGTTTTAGGATTTAGGTTAGTGCAGTGGTGTTTGGGTAGGGTAGGGGGACGTGCTGGGGGTAGTGTTTTAGGGTTTAAGGTAGTGCAGTGGTGTTTGTGTAGTGTAGGGGGTCATGCTGGGGGTAGTGTTTTAGGGTTTAGGGTAGTGCAGTGGTGCATGTGTAGTGTAGGGGGTCATGCTGGGGGTAGTGTTTTAGGGTTTAGGGTAGTGCAGTGGTGTTTGTGTAGTGTAGGGGTCATGTTTTAGGGTAGTGCAGTGGTGTTTGGGTAGTGTAGGGGGTCGTGCTGGGGGTAGTGTTTTAGGATTTAGGTTAGTGCAGTGGTGTTGGGGTAGTGTTTTAGGGTTTAGGGTAGTGCAGTGGTGTTTGTGTAGTGTAGGGGGTCATGCTGGGGGTAGTGTTTTATGGTTTAGGATAGTGCAGTAGTGCTTGTGTAGTGTACGGGGTCGTGCTGGGGGTAGTGTTTTTGGGTTTAGGGTAGTGCAGTGGTGTTTTTGTAGTGTAGGGGGTCATGTTTTAAGATGCAACGCTCCAATACCTGACCAGTCTGCACTACATAAAACTACAAAAAAACTAAACATAAAAAGTGTTTTTCACACTTTTGTCATTGGGCTATATGTGGGCTACATCTGGGTAATATTTGTACTACATTTGGGCTCTTTTTCACTGGTGGCCATCTTGGAAGACTTCTTTGTTATGAAGTTTCCTAATTTCCTCATTTACTGCAGTCTCCTCAGTAGGAAATGCTTTCAGTTTTTTACTTTGATTCCATCAAGAAGGCATTCAGATGTGTCACACATTTGCCATAAATTCAGAATGTTAGCACTCTAGTTGTTCATTAGATCACTGTAGTAAAGCTACTGCTCACCAAGGAGTTAACTGGAAGTCTACTGCTGGTATTGAAAGTGATTGTTTCAGTCTGCATGTCAGAATTTTCTAATGAAATAGAAGAGGATTTGAGATCTCACTTAAAACATGCACTAAATTTTCTTTTTGCAGCACTAACCATAATTTCTATGGCAAAATGAACCCCCTCATTTTGTTCCTTTTTAAATTAAATGTTTTAAGTGTTACCAGTTTATTCCAATCAAGATGGCTTCAGGTGTGCCATACTTTTGTCATAAGTAAGGCTGTTAGCACTCTAGTTGTTCTTTAGAACACTCTGGGAAGCTGCAGTAGAACACAAAGCCATCAACTGACAGGCTGCTCCTGTTGAAATATAACAGGAAGATATTTGAGATCTCACTTAAAACATGTCCTAATTTTTCTTTATACAGCACTAACCATAATTTCTATGGCAAAATGAACCCCCTCATTTTGTTCCTTTTTAAATTAAATGTTTTAAGTGTTACCAGTTTATTCCAATCAAGATGGCTTCAGGTGTGCCATACTTTTGTCATAAGTAAGACTGTTAGCACTCTAGTTGTTCTTTAGAACACTCTGGGAAGCTGCAGTAGAACACAAAGGCATCAACTGACAGGCTGCTCCTGTTGAAATATAACAGGAAGATATTTGAGATCACACTTGAAACATGTCCTAATTTTTCTTTCTACAGCACTAACCATAATTTCTATGACAAAATGAACCCCATCATTTTGTTCCTTTTTAAATTAAATGTTTTAAGTGTTACCAGTTTATTCCAATCAAGATGGCTTCAGGTGTGCCATACTTTTGTCATAAGTAAGGCTGTTAGCACTCTAGTTGTTCTTTAGAACACTCTGGGAAGCTGCAGTAGAACACAAAGGAATCAACTGACAGTCTCTGCCCTTGTTGGATGTACATGTTTTACTGAGAATGTCAGACTTCTTTCTCACATGACTGAGAAAGATAATGTGAATTTACAGAAAATATGCTCTCATTTTAGCTTCTGGAGCACCTTCCAAAACTGTATGGGACAAGCATGTGAAAATAGTTTTCTCTCAAACATGATTCATGATATCCCAGCAGAAGGTTTTTCACAGGGTAAAATCACCTTAGAACACACCACAATTCCTGAAATTAGTATGGTACCATCAACAAATGAATTCTAATGTAACTAAAGTCTGTTATCACCCTTTATAGTTCTCCTTTTGGTAACCCTCAAAATCTTTGATTCACTACAATGCATTTCAATGCGGTACTATCATTTATTATTGGTCCCAAGATGGCTGCCAGCAATTCCAGGATGAAGTGCTGACAGCCAATCAGATCTCACGATGACATGTGTGGTTAGGCTCCGCCCAGATATATATGTGTTTTTACTTTTGATTTTCTCAGCAACTACTGAACGGATTTACACCATTTAACAAAAAGGGTTCTTTCTGAACCAAGAACTACCTCTTTGCCAAATTTGGTGTAATTCCGTTCAGCAGTTCGGGCTGCAGCCTTGCATAAAGTTTCCTATGGGAAATTGATTTTCTGACTCTTATTTTTTAATTTCTCCGCAACTACTTAACGGATTTACACCATTTAACAAAAGGGTTCTTTCTGAACAAAGAACTACCTCTTTGCCAAATTTTGTGTAATTCCGTTCAGCAGTTCGGGCTGTAGCTCGTGTCTAAAGTTTCCTATGGGAAAATGAATGGGGAAAACACGTTTTGGGACCCCCTTTTTTCTCGGCCCCCGCTTGACAAATCACCCCGAAACTTTCAGGGTAGGAGCGGACCGTAGCGGGCCATAAAGTTTGAAAATTTCGCGAAGATTCGTCAACCGACGCAAGAGCTATTTCAAATAGAATGTCGCGGATTTCCTATGGAAATTAGGTCCTAACTATAACTATCTACTTGCGACCGCCAGTAGATAATATATTATCTACTGGCGGTCGCCAGTAGATAGTTATAGTTAGGACCTATTTTCCATAGGAGATCAGCAACATTCTATTTGAAATAACATTGGCACCGGTTGACGAATCTTCGCGAAAGCTTCCAACTTGTTGGGGCGCTCCGGTCTGCTCCTATCCTGAAAGTCTCGGGGTGATTCGTCAAGCGGGGGCCGAGAAAAAAGGGGGGTCCCAAAACGCGTTTTCCCCATTCATTTTTCCATAGGAACTTTTAGTCGCAGCTGCAGCCCGAACTGCTGAACGGAATTACACCAAATTTGGCAAAGAGGTTGCCCTTGGTTCAGTGTCGTGCCTTTTGCTTAAATGGTGTAAATCCGTTCAGTAGTGTAGGAGAGTAGGATCTGCTTCACATGGGTACCCCCACTTTTTGCTGATGCTTCACTGTTTTTCGACATTAGTCTGGCTGGGGCCCTGCTAATCAGAACCCCAGCCTAGCTGCTTCCTCTCTAAAATGGTTTCCATGTGCCTTAGGCACATCTCTGATTGGGATCTGGAGTGCCCTTATAAGTCCCTAGTATATGGTATACTATGTACCAAGGGCATAGGTACCTCAGTGGCCTGCCAGGTGCTGCAGCATGCATTATGCCACCCCTGGAAGGCCATCCAAACTGACACCACAGGTCTGCTACTGCAGCCTGGGTAAGGTGGTGCATCCACCCCTTACTGTGATGTAGGTTACCTATATCACGAAATACATACACACATATAAACCTATAAGTCACTCCTAAGGCAGGCCTTATCAATCCTAAAGGCAGAGTGCGTGGTTCCTATGTGAGAGGGTGCCCCTGCATGAGCAGGGCCCCTCTGCAGCGTTCGGAGACCATCTCTGATGCTGTTTGTAGTGCAGCCTGACCATATACTCTTAAGCGCATTATATCCTCGCGGTAAAATGCTAATTTTGGAATGGCTGCACCTAAACATGTCGTGTTTGGTGTCAAACATCTTGGAGTACTACCCCCCCGCCAATCCTGGCGGCGGGGGTAGCATTCCACCCTTCTAGAGGGAAAGACATGTTAACTCTGACGAGTCCGGTAACTTCTTTCCAGAGCCCTGGCATCACAAAATAGATGCTGCTGCCACAGACACGAGTCTGGCCTCCTGCTGCTGGACGAAACTCCGGCAGGGGAGGCCTGGACAATAGGTTTCCTGTCCCAGGGAGGTGTGACCACCTCCCCAGACAGGATAATGTGTATTGGGGCTGGGCGGGAGCACTTTCGGGTGCTTTGAAGTCCTGCACTGGGGGCACATTTGGTGTCCCTGTACATACCCCAGTTCAAACCGGATCAGGGGCTTGCAGCCCCTGCTTTGGCGCGAACTGGACAAAGGGAAAGGGGTGTAGCCACCCCTCTGCCCTGACCCACCCATAGGTGGGGCCACAGAGTAGTCCAACCCTATTTTTAGAATAAAGGTAGGAACCCAGTCCTTAGGACTTTAGATTATACCTGGACGAAACTCTGAAACTGAATCCTGGACCTTCGACGCTCTACGACAAGATTAGAGGACTGAAGAATCTCCCTTGGGGTCAAGGAGTGACTCCCCTGCTTGGCAGGCACCAAAGAAGCATCTGTCCGGTTCGCATTTCTGAAGCTCCCGTCGGACACCGAAGTCATCGCATCACCAGAGGTGGATTCTCAGACTTCCCCGAGGCTACCCTGAGTCCCCAGCAAAGCTGAGGCCCGTGGCTATCGTGGGTGACTTGAGACCGTGACCCCTGGACACCAAGCACATTTGCAAGTGCATCATCTTCTGGGTCTCCCAAGAAGTCATGCTTTGGGCTCCGAGTAGCCCTAGCCTCCAGCACCACCTGCACCGAAGATCACTGACCCCCACTCCACGAGTGTCCTGTAAGCCAGCTCCACGTGCGGCGTCATGAGGCTCCTTTGCGGTCGCTAGCCCATTGGCTAGTAGCCCTTAACGAAGGCCAATCCTTTTCTTACTTGGCATCCTGGTTGCTCCAGGCCTGCCCTCACTTACCCTCGCTGGGTGAGTTCCACAGACCTTGCTGGTCTGCACCATCGACGATCTACATCTTAAACGAGACTTGCCGTTGCCAAGGCTTGTTGGGTCCAATCCGGTCGCCGACACCTCAGCACTCGACAAACATCGTGTACCAGCCCGAATCCTGCTCCTGGTCGCCGACAACGCCTCTCGGTCCTCGTGGCTGAAGAGTCAAGACGACCGTCAACGCACCTGAAGCACTCGACATCGGTGGGCATCTGTCCATCGCCTTCCTGGTCACTGGCTAGTGACCCAGACTCTGTCCCCTCTGCTTTCAGGTTCACCAGAACTCCAATCCACTCTTGGATCCACCCGGACACTTTTCTCTTGGCCGCCAGCAGCACTTTGCAGCAGATCGCCATTCGAATCGACGACGAAACCCGACCCCGAAAGGCACCTATGCACCCGGCTTCCCTGGGTGAGGTAACACGAGTACTCCGGTGCTCCCGTGGGTAGAGACTCTTCAAAGTCCTAGATCTCAAAGGGTGTTGTCCTAGTCCTCTTTAAAGTGTCCCTTTCCTCTATTTTCCCGATCCCGACTTTCTCCATAGAAGTTAACGGCGTATCGCGGTTGTGTATTTACACTGCACGCGTCTCCCGTGGGTCCCCTGTGTCACTACCTTGGGTGGTTCCTTGTGGTCCAAGCACTTCTAGAGGCTCTAGGCCTAGTGTCTAGTTCAGTCGTGGTTCGCATACCACTTTATTGGTATATGGTTTGGTACGCCCCTAGGGCCCAAACGTGTATTTGTGCTATTACTGTGATTTAATAACTTATAACTTATGTACTTCGAACTCTAGCCTCATAAAGAGACTAGAGGGGTGTGTTTAGCAATAAATACATATATTTTGAATATATACCTGGTGTGGTGCTCTTTCATTTGGTCACTCAAGAGATTTTAGACTGGTAAAACAAGCTGCTTTACATTCCTTCAAGACTTAGCCTGAAGGCTGCTCTCCATAGCTACCACTAGGATAGCTTTCAATAAGGTTGTCTTTAACCTATCTCCAATAAGGGGTTGTTTGGACTGGTGCAAGGTGCCCACTATAATTAGTGGACAGCATATGCCAGGCCAACTTCTCACATTGGTGTGCAGCGTGTGGGATTCCAGCTTGCTATTGTTTTACCAGATAATCTCAATTGAATTGATCAACTGAAAACCACTAAAGGTACCTAAGGTACATATAATTTAAGCTTAGAATAACAGTAAGTTCTACTGAACTTAGAGTTGTGTGTTAAGGGATAGCACAACCCTTTCTACAACTCAAGAGAGTTTAGTAGGCCACACTAGAGTAGGTAGTGCATACACCACACCACACTAGTAATGTCTTTAAGGGCAGGATCCAAAGAATCCTTGCAGGAAGCCATTGAGCTTCCACCCTCCAAGTATGATACACTCCCATTCTTGGAATTGAGAGCTTTATGTAACTTGAGAAAATTAAGGACAGGCCAAAGCCCCAACACCTCAAGGAGTTGTTGGTGGCTTATGACCTTAGTAAGCCTGTAGAGACTGAAGGGGTAGGAGCTGAGGGTGGGGCAGACGAAGAGGACGAGGCTAGGGGTACCACTACCCCCAGCCCCCCCTCTGAAACTGGCCAGGAGGGTGACAATGACCCTGACCTGGAAAACCAAATCCCTCCTGTGGATGATGATGAGGATGATCAAAATGATGCCCTCTTTGTCCCCCAGGAAGGATTAAGAGTGTGCCCAGGAAGTCTAGATCTCCTTCTCAGGAGTCTAACCACTCTGGCACCTCTATAGGGAGCTCTGTCTCATCTCACAGGAGGGAATCCTCTCATGAGAGGAGAACCAGACTGGTACAGTATGAGGAAACTCAGCTGGAGATCAGAAAAAAGCAATTGGCTTTAGATAGGGAATCCCTAGATCTCCTTAGAGAGAGAAGAAAGTTGGGACTAGAGTCCCATGGTGGCAGCCATGTCCCTAGAGACAGGGAAAGGTCCTATGACCATAGGAACCTGAGCAAGATTGTCCCTCCCTACCAGAGTGGGGATGATATCCACAAATGGATAACTGCTTTAGAGAGGGCCTGTAAAGTACAGAAGGTCCCTCAGGAGCAGTGGGCAGCAATCTTGTGGCTCTCCTTTGCTGACAAAGGTAGAGATAAGCTCATCACTGTTAGAGAGGAGGATGCTGATAATTACAAGGTCTTGAAGAGTGCTCTTATTGATGGGTTTGGCCTAACCACTGAACAGTACAGGTTGAAGTTCAGAGACACCCAAAAGCACAGACTCAAGACTGGGTAGACTATGTGGATTGTTCTGCCAAGGCTCTGGAAGGCTGGTTGATGGGCAGTAAGGTGTGTGACTTCTCAGGATTGTATAATCTGATAATGAGGGAGCAGATTCTTAATAACTGTCAAAATCAGCTGTTGCATCAATACCTGGTAGACTCTGATCTGACCTCTCCCCAAGAATTGGGAAAGAAGGCAGACAAATGGGTCAGAACCAGGGTGAAGCAGAAGGTACAGAACTAAGGTGGGGAAACCAAGAAGCAAGATGCTAAGAACTCTGACAAGGGTGGGGAGAAGGGTAAAGATCAAAAGTCTTCATCAGGCCCCCAAAAATCTTCTTCTGGTGGGGATTCCCAGTCTACCAAGGGTAAAGGCCAAAGAAAACCATGGTGCAAGGTCTGTAAGCAAAAGACCCACTGGACCAGTGATTGCACCAAGTCCAAAGACTCCAGTCCAGCACCCACCAATGCCCCTAAGGCACCTGTTCCCCCTAGTACAGTTGGTGGAAGTGCTCCAGCAAAGGGTTTAGTAGGGTTCACCCTGGGAACTGAGTTGGGCTCTGACTTAGTCAGAGAACTGACTCAGGCTGTGTTAGTCTGTGATGGAGGCATGGATGTGACCTCCACTGTGAGTCCCAGTAATCTGGGCAAGTACAGACAACAGCCTTTAATCAATGGACGTGAGGCTTTGGCATTTAGGGACACAGGGGCGAAGTGTCACAATGGTGACACAAGACCTTGTGCTACCTGGGCAAGTTATACTTGGTGAAATGTACCAAGTGACCAATGCTAGCAATGTCAGAACAGACCATACTCTGGCAGTTGTTAACTTCTCCTGGGGAGGGGTAACTGGCCTTAAGAAGGTTGTGGTAAGTGCAAACCTACCAGTCGAATGCTTGCTTGGCAATGACTTAGAGACTTCTGCTTGGGCAGAAGTGGAGCTCAGGACCCATGCAGAAATGCTGGGGATCCCTGCAGATGTGTTTGCTGTGACCAGGTCACAAGCCAAAATGTCTAGCACTGAACAGGCCTTGGATTCTGGAAGAATGGACCAAGTGCCTTCCAAGAGGAGGAGTAGTAGGGTTAAGGCAGTGCCTTCCCCTTGGCTCAGGAGGAAGATCAGTCCCTTGAGGGGATGATCTCAGCCCTGAAGAAGGAACTGTCCCAGAGGAACTTGAACCTGACCAGGTTGAGTTCTTGGGGACAGGGGACCTTCTAGGGCAGATCTGAGCCAGGAGCAGCAGAGCTGCCCCTCCCTTGAACCCCTCAGACAGCAAGCTGCTGCTGAGGCTGCTGGGAAAGCTAGTGGTCCCCATACAGTGTATTGGGATGATGGACTCCTGTACTCAGAGAGTAGAGACCCCAAGCCTGGTGCTACCAGGAGGTTGGTAATACCTTTGAAGTTCAGGGGCTTCCTATTGACCCTAGCCCATGATATTCCCTTAGCAGGTCACCTGGGCCAGAACAAGACTTGGGACAGAATTGTCTCTCACTTTCACTGGCCCCACATGTCTGAAGACAGTAAGGAGTTTTGTCGCTCCTGTGTAACCTGCCAAGCCAGTGGCAAAGCAGGTGACACTACAAAGGCCCCCCTGATACCACAACCTGTGGTGGGGGTGCCCTTTGAGAGGGTAGGGATTGACATTGTTGGTCCCATGGATCCCCAAACAGCCTCTGGGCACAGGTTTATCCTGGTGGTAGTGGATCATGCCACCAGGTACCCAGAAGCTATTCCCCTCAGGACCACTACAGCACCTGTGGTGGCAAGGGCCCTCCTGGGAATCTTCTCAAGAGTGGGCTTTCCTAAGGAGGTAGTATCAGACAGGGGTGCTAACTTCATGTCTGGGTACTTGAAAGCAATGTGGAAGGAGTGTGGAGTGACTTATAAGTTCACCACACCCTATCACCCACAATGCAATGGTTTAGTTGAGAGATTCAACAAAACCTTAAAGGGCATGATTAAAGGGCTCCCAGAAAAGCTTAGGCGTAGATGGGACATACTCTTGCCCTGCCTTTTATTCGCATATAGGGAGGTGCCTCAGAAGGGGTTGGTTACAGCCCTTTTGAACTTCTGTTTGGCCACCCTGTGAGGGGTCCACTGTGCTTGGTGAAGGAAGGATGGGAGTTACCTCTCAAGCCCCCAAAGCAAGATATAGTGGACTATGTACTTGGTCTCCGCTCCAGGATGGCTGAGTATATGAAAAAGGCAACCAAAAACCTTGAGGCTAGCCAGGAACTTCAAAAGGCCTGGCATGACCAAAAGGCTGTTCTGACTGTTTACCAGCCAGGACAGAAGGTGTGGGTGTTGGAGCCAGTGGCCCCAGCAGCTCTCCAAGATAAATGGAGTGGACCCCGCACTATTGTTGAGCAGAAGGGTGAGGTCACTTATTTAGTGGACCTAGGAACACCCAGGAGTCCCCACAGGGTTCTCCATGTCAACAGGTTAAAACCATATGTGGACAGGGCAGACATGGGCTTGCTCATGGCTACTGATGAAGGGCAGGAGGAAGAGAGTGACCCACTCCCTGACCTGCTCTCACAGAACCCTGACGATGGGTCAGTTGATGGTGTAGCCTTGGCAGGCAGCCTCACTACCCAGCAACAAACTGATTGCAGGCAAGTCCTCAATCAGTTTCGACATATGTTTTCACTGACACCCAGTCAGACCACCTGGTGCACTCATGAAGTGGACACTGGGGACAGTCTGCCTATTAAAAACAAGATTTATAGGCAACCTGACCATGTCAGGGACTGTATCAGGACTGAAGTCCAGAAAATGTTGGAATTGGGAGTAATTGAGCCCTCAGATAGCCCTTGGGCTAGTCCAGTAGTCCTAGTACCGAAACCTCACACCAGTGGTGGAAAAAGAGAGATGAGGTTTTGTGTAGACTACAGGGGTCTCAATGCAGTCACTAGGACTGATGCCCATCCAATACCCAGGGCAGATGAGCTCATAGATACTTTGGCCTCTGCCAAATATCTCAGCACATTTGACCTAACAGCTGGCTACTGGCAGATCAGACTAGCTGATACTGCAAAGCCCAAAACAGCATTTTCAACCCCTAGTGGGCATTATCAATTTGTGGTAATGCCCTTTGGTCTGAAGAATGCACCTGCCACTTTCCAGAGGTTGGTGAATACAGTTCTCACAGGACTGGAAGCCTATAGTGCAGCTTATCTAGATGATATTGCTGTCTTTAGCTCCACCTGGGAGGATCACCTGGTCCACCTCAGGAATGTTTTACAGGCCCTGCAAAAGGCAGGCCTGACTATCAAGGCCACTAAGTGCCAGATAGGGCAGAGTCAGGTTGTGTACCTGGGCCACCTTGTGGGTGGAGGCCAGGTTCAACCTTTGCAGAGCAAGATCCAGACCATCATGGACTGGACTGCTCCCACTACCCAGACTCAGGTGAGAGCCTTCTTAGGCCTGACTGGGTACTATAGGAGATTTGTCAAGGGGTATGGATCAATAGTGACACCCTTGAATGACTTAACTTCTAAGAAAATGCCCAAAAAGGTTCAGTGGACAGTTAGCTGTCAAAAGGCATTTGATGACCTCAAGCAGGCCATGTGCACTGCTCCAATTCTGCAGAGTCCTGATTACTCCAAGAAGTTCATTGTTCAAACAGATGCATCTGAATTGGGGGTAGGGGCTGTACTGTCACAATTGAATGAAGAAGGTCAGGATCAGCCAGTAGCTTTTATTAGCAGAAGGCTGACCCCTAGAGAGAAACGTTGGTCAGCCATAGAGAGGGAGGCCTTTGCTGTGGTCTGGGCTCTGAAGAAGTTGAGGCCATACTTGTTTGGTACACACTTCCTGGATCAGACAGACCATAAGCCCCTCTTATGGCTAAAACAAATGAAGGGTGAAAACCCCAAACTGCTTAGGTGGTCCATTTCCCTACAGGGGATGGACTTTACAGTGGAACATAGGCCTGGGAGTAACCATGCGAATGCAGATGGACTCTCTAGGTATTTCCACTTAGAACATGAAGACTTAACTGGGCAAGGTTAGTTTAATGTCCCTACGTTTGGGGGGGTTGTGTAGGAGAGTAGGATCTGCTTCACATGGGTACCCCCACTTTTTGCTGATGCTTCACTGTTTTTCGACATTAGTCTGGCTGGGGCCCTGCTAATCAGAACCCCAGCCTAGCTGCTTCCTCTCTAAAATGGTTTCCATGTGCCTTAGGCACATCTCTGATTGGGATCTGGAGTGCCCTTATAAGTCCCTAGTATATGGTATACTATGTACCAAGGGCATAGGTACCTCAGAGGCCTGCCAGGGGCTGCAGCATGCATTATGCCACCCCTGGAAGGCCATCCAAACTGACACCACAGGTCTGCTACTGCAGCCTGGGTAAGGTGGTGCATGCACCCCTTACTGTGATGTAGGTTACCTATATCACGAAATACATACACACATATAAACCTATAAGTCACTCCTAAGGCAGGCCTTATCAATCCTAAAGGCAGAGTGCGTGGTTCCTATGTGAGAGGGTGCCCCTGCATGAGCAGGGCCCCTCTGCAGCGTTCGGAGACCATCTCTGATGCTGTTTGTAGTGCAGCCTGACCATATACTCTTAAGCGCATTATATCCTCGCGGTAAAATGCTAACTTTGGAATGGCTGCACCTAAACATGTCGTGTTTGGTGTCAAACATCTTGGAATACTACCCCCCGCCAATCCTGGCGGCGGGGGTAGCATTCCACCCTTCTAGAGGGAAAGACATGTTAACTCTGACGAGTCCGGTAACTTCTTTCCAGAGCCCTGGCATCACAAAATGGATGCTGCTCCCACAGACACGAGTCTGGCCTCCTGCTGCTGGACGAAACTCCGGCAGGGGAGGCCTGGACAATAGGTTTCCTGTCCCAGGGAGGTGTGACCACCTCCCCAGACAGGATAATGTGTATTGGGGCTGGGCGGGAGCACTTTCGGGTGCTTTGAAGTCCTGCACTGGGGGCACATTTGGTGTCCCTGTGCATACCCCAGTTCAAACCGGATCAGGGGCTTGCAGCCCCTGCTTTGGCGCGAACTGGACAAAGGGAAAGGGGTGTAGCCACCCCTCTGCCCTGACCCACCCATAGGTGGGGCCACAGAGTAGTCCAACCCCTATTTTTAGAATAAAGGTAGGAACCCAGTCCTTAGGACTTTAGATTATACCTGGACGAAACTCTGAAACTGAATCCTGGACCTTCGACGCTCTACGACAAGATTAGAGGACTGAAGAATCTCCCTTGGGGTCAAGGAGTGACTCCCCTGCTTGGCAGGCACCAAAGAAGCATCTGTCCGGTTCGCATTTCTGAAGCTCCCGTCGGACGCTCAAAGTCATCGCATCACCAGAGGTAGACTCTCAGACTTCCCGAGGCTACCGTGAGTCCCCAGCAAAGCTGAGGCCCGTGGCTATCGTGGGTGACTTGAGACCGTGACCCCTGGACACCGAGCACATTTGCAAGTGCATCATCTTCTGGGTCTCCCAAGAAGTCGTTCTTTGGGCTCCGAGTAGCCCTAGCCTCCAGCACCACCTGCACCGAAGATCACTGGCCCCCACTCCACGAGTGTCCTGTAAGCCAGCTCCACGTGCGGCGTCACGAGGCTCCTTCGCGGTCGCTAGCCTGTTGGCTAGTAGCCCTTAACGAAGGCCAATCCTTTTCTTACTTGGCATCCTGGTTGCTCCAGGCCTGCCCTCACTTACCCTCGCTGGGTGAGTTCCACAGACCTTGCTGGTCTGCACCATCGACGATCTACATCTTAATTGAGACTTGCCGTTGCCAAGGCTTGTTGGGTCCAATCCGGTCACCGACACCTCAGCACTCGACAAACATCGTGTACCAGCCCGAATCCTGCTCCTGGTTGCCGACAACGCCTCCCGGACCTCGTGGCTGAAGAGTCAAGATGACCGTCAACGCACCTGAAGCACTCGACATCGGTGGGCATCTGTCCATCGCCTTCCTGGTCACTGGCTAGTGACCCAGACTCTGTCCCCTCTGCTTTCAGGTTCACCAGAACTCCGATCCACTCTTGGATCCACCCGGACACTTTTCTCTTGGCCGCCAGCAGCACTTTGCAGCAGATCGCCATTCGAATCGACGACGAAACCCGACCCCGAAAGGCACCTATGCACCCGGCTTCCCTGGGTGAGGTAACACGAGTACTCCGGTGCTCCCGTGGGTAGAGACTCTTCAAAGTCCTAGATCTCAAAGGGTTTTGTCCTAGTCCTCTTTAAAGTGTCCCTTTCCTCTATTTTCCTGATCCCGACTTTCTCCATAGAAGTTAACGGCGTATCGCGGTTGTGTATTTACACTGCACGCGTCTCCCGTGGGTCCCCTGTGTCACTACCTTGGGTGGTTCCTTGTGGTCCAAGCACTTCTAGAGGCTCTAGGCCTAGTGTCTAGTTCAGTCGTGGTTCGCATACCACTTTATTGGTATATGGTTTGGTACGCCCCTAGGGCCCAAATGTGTATTTGTGCTATTACTGTGATTTAATAACTTATAACTTATGTACTTCGAACTCTAGCCTCATAAAGAGACTAGAGGGGTGTGTTTAGCAATAAATACATATATTTTGAATATATACCTGGTGTGGTGCTCTTTCATTTGGTCACTCAAGAGATTATAGACTGGTAAAACAAGCTGCTTTACATTCCTTCAAGACTTAGCCTGAAGGCTGCTCTCCATAGCTACCACTAGGATAGCTTTCAATAAGGTTGTCTTTAACCTATCTCCAATAAGGGGTTGTTTGGACTGGTGCAAGGTGCCCACTATAATTAGTGGACAGAATATGCCAGGCCAACTTCTCACAAGTAGTTCCTGAGAAAATCAAAAGTAAAGTCACATATATATCTATGGCCGAGTAGGGTCCGCGTACCCTCCCGATCACGAGCTGCATGCTAATAGGCTGTCAAGTGGCTGTCAACACTCCAAATCAGGAAGTGTTGGCAGCCATTTTGTCCCTCGGTAGAACCGAGGGACAGAAACAAGTGCGCAAAGCGCAAAAAGGGGGCAGGGTAGAAACACCCTGACCCCTAGGTCTGCTCAGGGGGTCCCACAAGGACCCCCTGGGCAGAAAAAAGCATTTTTTTTTTTTAAACGGCGGGATGCGCTTAGGGTGCGCGGATCCCGCCGATTAAAAAAAAAAAGCACAAGAAACAAGTGTGCAAAATGCACAAAGGGGGCAGGGTAGAAACACCCTGACCCCCTAGGTCTGCTCAGGGGTCCCACAAGGACCCCCTGGGCAGAAAAAAGCAACAAAAAAAAAAAAAAGACGGCATCCTGCCGGAGGCCCCGCCCCCTCCCTGCAGCAGTCTGCAAACGCGCCCCCTGGCGCGTTTTAAGAAGGGGAAGTAATTCAGCTTGAATACTGGGGGTCCCTGGGGGCCAACTAGCCCACCAGGAACCGGTATGCGCCAGGGGCTGCGTTGCAGAGAGGTGTACAGAGGCCACGCCCCTTTTACACCTCTCTGCAACGCAGCTCTGTGGCGCTTTTGGAGGTACATGGTGGGCTAGTTGGACTCCAGGGACCCTCAGTATTCAAGGGGACTTAATCCCCCAACTTAAAACGCGCCACGGGGCGCATTTGCACAGTGGTGAAGGGAGGGCGTGGCTTCAGGTGACATGTGTGCAAACAGGCCCCGTGGCGCGTTTTAAGATGGGGAATTAAATACTCTTCAATCCTGAGGGTCCCTGGGGCCAACTAGCCCACCAGGTACCTCCAGTAAGCGCCACGGAGCTGCGTTGCAGAGTGTTGTAAAAGGGGCGTGGCCTCTGAACACCTCTCTGCAACGCAGCTCTCTGGCGCATACTGGAGGTATCTGGTGGGCCAGTTGGCCCCTAGGGACCCTCGGGATTGAGGAGGAATTAATTCTCCAACTTAAAACGCGCCACAGGGCGTGTTTGCAGACATGTCACTTCAGGCCCCACCCCCTTCCTTCACCATTGTGCAAATATTCCTCTAAAATCAGCTGAACTACGAATTCCGATTTACTCACCTGTTATCAGGAGAGACCTCAGTGCTGCATCTTTGAGCCCAGTACTGATCCTGAAAAGTAATTTTAACCGTACTTACCAGTAACTTGAATTTCCTCCCATAGGATATCATTGCCTGCTTTTTGCTGAAAAAGTTTCTAAGTGTCGATTTTTGAAACATACAAATATTCCTCTAAAATCAGCCGAACTGCGAATTCCGATTTACTCACCGGTTATCAGGAGAGACCTCAGTGCTGCATCTTTGAGCCCAGTACTGATCCTGAAAAGTAATTTTAACCGTACTTACCAGTAACTTGAATTTCCTTCCATAGTCTAACATTGACTGGTTTCACTTGGAAATTCTTCTAAGTGTGGAGTTTTGGAACTTTATAATATTCCTCTAAAATCAGCCGAACTACGAATTCCGATTTACTCACCTGTTATCAGGAGAGACCTCAGTGCTGCATCTTTGAGCCCAGTACTGATCCTGAAAAGTAATTTTAACCGTACTTACCAGTAACTTGAATTTCCTTCCATAGGCTAACATTGACTGGTTTCACTTGGAAATTCTTCTAAGTGTGGAGTTTTGGAACTTTATAATATTCCTCTAAAATCAGCTGAACTACGAATTCCAATTTACTCACCTGTTATCAGGAGAGACCTCAGTGCTGCATCTTTGAGCCCAGTACAGATCCTGAAAAGTAATTCTAACCGTACTTACCAGTAACTTGAATTTCCTTCCATAGGCTAACATTGACTGGTTTCACTTGGAAATTCTTCTAAGTGTGGAGTTTTGGAACTTTATAATATTCCTCTAAAATCAGCCGAACTACGAATTCCGATTTACTCCCTTTTATCAGGAGAGACCTCAGTGCTGCATCTTTGAGCCCAGTACTGATCCTGAAAAGTAATTTTAACCGTACTTACCAGTAACTTGAATTTCCTTCCATAGGATATCATTGCCTGCTTTTTGCTGAAAAAGTTTGTGTCGATTTTTGAAACATACAAATATTCCTCTAAAATCAGCAGAACTACGAATTTCGATTTACTCACCTGTTATCAGGAGAGACCTCAGTGCTGCATCTTTGAGCCCAGCACTGATCCTGAAAAGTAATTCTAACCGTACTTACCAGTAACTTGAATTTCCTTCCATAGGCTAACATTGACTGGTTTCACTTGGAAATTCTTCTAAGTGTGGAGTTTTGGAACTTTATAATATTCCTCTAAAATCAGCCGAACTACTAATTCCGATTTACTCACCTGTTATCAGGAGAGAACCCAGGGCTGCATCTTTTAGCCCAGCACTGACCCTGAAAAGTAATTCTAACCGTACTTACCAGTAACTTGTATTTCCTTCTGGTTTTCAGCAGAAAAGTTTCAGTGTTGATTTTCACAAACTACAAATATTCCTTAAAAATCGCCTGTATGACTTAAACGCATTCTTTCAACTGTTTACAGGAGATGCACCAGTGCTGGATCCAGGATCCACCACTGAGTAAGAAAAAGTAACGATAACACTACTTACCTGCTAAGTGAATTTCCTCCCATAGGATAACATTGGTGATTCTATGTGAAAAAGTTTCAAAGTGTCAATTTTTAAAATACAATAATATTCCTTAAAAATCACTACTGTAACCAAAACGCTTTTACTCAACTGTTTACAGGAGATGTCCCAGGACTGAATCTAGGATCCAGTCCTGTGGTTAGAAAAAGTAATCCATAAAGTAACTAATTGCATTTAACTTGAAATTCACATTGAGCTCAATGTTGCATTGTGTTTGAAATTGTGTTGCCCATTGCAACAACTGTAACTACTGTACTTAAAAGTTTTTTTGCCTATTTGCAAAGTATTTAAACTAAAGTAATTCATTCTGAGAAAGTATATTTTGTAATGTAATGTATAATGTAATTAGAATGTAATTTAAAAAATAAAATATCTAAAAATAAATAGTTTAAAAAAATGTAGTAAATTAGTATCAAAAAAATAAATATAACAATTAATACATTTAAAAATTGTCATTTACAAAACCTTTGAAATTCACTGAAAAAAACCATAGGTTTCAGACATGTTATAGTTAGGAATTAGCATTTAAAAAACCTTTGAAATTCACTGAAAAAACCATAGGTTTCAGGCACGTTATAGTTAGAAATTAGCATTTAAAAACCTTTGAAATTCACTGAAAAAACCATAGGTTTTAGGGACAGTTATAGTTAGTTGGACATTGCACTCATACAAAACCTGTAGAAATTCCCCCGTTATAGTTAGTTCAGGTAACTATAACTCGCGCCTCCGCAATGCACTGCTGATGAAGTCACATATTACATCACTCATGACATAGTCAGTGACATCACTGATGACATCACTGATGACATCTCAAATGACATCACTGATGACATCACTGATGACATCATCCATGTGATAATTTGATGCATCTTCTCACACCCTAATATAACTTTTGATACACCCACTGTAAATTACAGACTGCCATTGTCAAAACCATAGACACTCCAACACCAATTACTATATACACACTCACTGATTCTTAGGTCTACACACACATCTACTCACTCACCCGTACAGTCACTCATACTTAAAGTCACTCAGTACAGGACTATTATATGCACTCATACACCTATATAAACACTCACACACTGCCACTCATCCATAGAGGTACTCACACACCTAGTCAGTCATGCAAAAATTAAGCACACACCCATTTACTCACCTATACAGTTATACACACACCAGCTCACTTACTCATACAAATACTAGCACATTCTTACGCTCTTATACAATCTCTGATACAAGCACACACTCATCCATACAGTCACTCTCACAATCACACACTCTCGCTTATAGCTATTTATATACTCCAACACACATATATACTGCCTTTCACATATGTAGTTACTCACACATGTACCACTGGGACATACATTCACTCACTAACACACTCTTACACACACTTACCCACCCATACAGTCTATCACAGATGCACTCTTGAAACCATCCACCCAGTGAATCACCCACTCACACATCTATGCACAGAGTCGCACACACCCCACCCACACAAACACTCAGGCACCCATACAGATACTCAGACAACCAATCAATAACTCATATAGACACTCATGTATCTATTCACAAACCCATGCAGCCACTTACACAGCAACAGACAGACGGATACAGACATTCACCCAGTTTAGTCACTAACCCATTCATTCAGTAAGATACGTTTAATCACTCACTTATAGAGTTAGTCACGCACCTACTAAATCATCCATTCAGACACTTATACACCCACTCATTCTTCAATACGCCTTTCCCTATATATATTAAACATATTTAAACTTTACAGAAACACACAGTCACTGGATGATGTCATCAGTGATGTCATTTGAGATGTCATCAGTGATGTCATCAGTGATGTCACTGACCATGTCATGAGTGATGTAATATGTGACGTCATCAGCAGTGCATTGCTGGGGCGCGAGTTATAATTACCTGAACTAACTATATCGGGGAATTTCACAGGTTTTGTACGAGTGCAATGTCCAACTAACTATAACTGTCCCTAAAACCTATGGTTTTTTCAGTGAATATATATATATATATTCCAAAACACACTTCACCTGGCGGCCGAACACTTCAGCGGGTGCCTCCGCAGATGGTAGGTGAGTCCGTCCTGTTCCACAACAACTCCCACAAAGCGGAACACTCTCGGGGATCTGTTGAATGGTTTATTACGCAAATGCATTTCGGTTAGTACCTTCTTCAGTGTTTACAACCAATTAAAATTCTGCTCAGCTTTTAGTCCTTTTATAATATGCACTACATTGGTGGGGCCACAACCAATCAGGAACGGCACATCCCGCGTCGGCATGAATGACAGGTAAGCGGGGCCTCAATGTCCCATAATTCACCATTAATCTCAGTTCAAGATGCATCATTCAAGTTGATAATCATTCCAGCTCATAATCTATTTGCCACTTCTCGTGTCGTTTCGACTGGGTAGCCACTATTTCCTTTTAAAAGCTGAGCTCATCCCCTCGCCTCTATATATATATATCCTTAATTCCCGCTCACTCTCTCTCCAAATCCTTTAGTTGAAAGCAGGCGCGGACCACAGATTTTGTGCAAATAATCCTTGTTTATTTGTCGGCCATAACGCGTTTCGGTCCAGCCGGACCTTGATCACATGACAACGCCACCTTATTTTTCCACCCCTTTTAAAGTGACAAGTGCATATCGTGACTGTAACTCGACCATAGACATAGAAGAGATATCACAAAAGGTTTCACAAAAAGTTTTTCCCAGAGTACAAATACTGATAATCGACCATACCACCAATAGTTAGATGTATGTCAACAAACCTTTTCCATTTGTTGTCATCAGGTACATAGCATCTCCATATTAAAATATAGAGATAAATAAATACGTAAATGTATATATAACTACATAGATAAATAGTCATGTATTCACATTCTTCTGAATATATGAATAAATAAATAGATATTCACCAAGTAAAATCTGTAAGAACAATAAATATTGTTAAAACAGTTTGCCCTTGTTTTAATGAAAAGTGTGAATTTTGAACATGTCCTTGCGTAATGCATTGTTGCTACTATGTAGTAAACCTCTTGATGTACACTGTGGTGTCAGAGCATTGTATTAGTCTGTGTTGCCCATCTAGTTGTGTTAGTCTATCCTGTCAGTTGTCTTTGAGTCGAAGGTAAAGTGCTCGTGCTAAATTGATCAGTGCTGCACAAATTGTTGACTAGTGGTGACCCGTGTGTTGATTTAAAGTGCCAGTGTGCTAAAGTTTATTTAAAAAACCACTATTTTGGTGGTTCAGGTCAGTTTGGCAGCCTCTTCGAATATCTGTAAAATACATCTCTATGTTATCTCCCTCTTTGAGCCTTAGTTTTGTTGCATTTTATCTAAGCTTATTTCTCAGTTAATTTGTATATTTATAACATATAGTAAGATTTACAAGAATTTATCCAATGATGCTGGATCTCTATGTCTGGAGCTCAGGGACTTGTACATCAGAAACCTTGCCCCTGTCTCTCTACCTATTCTGGTTGCGTGAGTTGCGTGTATCCAATGAACTATACCTAGAGCTCTGAATTGCTTGATCGGGGGTATTCCTTCTGATGTCATTGAAGGCAAGTAAAGAGGTCCTCTGTTGTATTGAGACCCCCCGGGGATTTGCAGTCGAGGTTTAAGATGTATCTGGTCTCTAATTTTCTGAGGGTTCCCTCTCTGTCCCCTCCCCTTCTATTTATGGGTACCGCATCTATTAGATAGTATGTTAGATGGTTTAGATTGTTTTCATGAGCCTCTCTGAAATGTTGTGCCACTGAGTACGTTGGGTCCTGGTTGGTGATGGCTCGTATGTGCTGTAATATTCTTTTGTTGGCTGGCAGCGTTGTGCTTCCTACATATTTTAAATTGCAGGAGCATTCCAGCACATATATGGCATGATCAGTTTTGCAGTGTAAAGGTTTAGTTATTTTAATTTCTTTTTCACTGAATGGAGTTTTGTATGTTTTTTAATTTATTCCATACTGACATGCCTTACAGCTTTTACATTTTACAAAGCCATTACATTGCATCAACCAATTATGTTGGTCCATAGTTTCAGGGCTGCTCTTAACCAAACTTGTACTCATTGATGGGGCTCTCCTGTAGGTAATCCCCAAATTATATGGTAATATCGCCCCTATGACTGAGTCGCTTTGTACAATTGACCAATTGCGTCTCATGATGTTCCTAATGGTTTTTCTTGTTTGTTATAGGCCAAAATAAGTCTTAACTTCATAAGGTTTCCTTTTTGGTTGGAGTGTCTTTCTTTTGTTTTCAATAAATTACACCTTTCTAGACCTTGGGTTTTGGTAATAGCTGCATCAATTGTCTTTTTGCAGTACCCCCTAGACAAAAATCTTTTTTTGCTAGCCAGCTGTGCCGATGCTAAGTCTCTAGGGTTACTGCACACTGTTTTTAATCTCAGCATTTCCCCATAGGGAATGCTTTCAATTAGGTGTCTGGGGTGGAAGCTTGAAGAGTGGAGTACTGAATTGCCTGCCGTCTCCTTTCGATAGACCCTTGTTTCTATTTTATTATTTTCCAAATATACTTCTACATCCAGAAAATGAATCTTTTTATCACTGATAACTGATGTAAATTTCAAATTGATATTATTTCTGTTAATGGCTGTAACAAATTCAGTAGCTTCCACATTTGTGCCCTCCCACACAATGAACAAGTCATCAATAAAGCGTAACAGCAGTTTGACATTCTTTTCCATGTAACTTTTGTGTGGATTGCCCAGGTCCAGCTCCTCCCACCAGCCCATGTGTAAACATGCATAGCTGGGGGAGAAGCTGGCCCCCATTGCAACACCACGCATTTGCTGATAGTATGTTTTATCAAACATGAAAATATTGTTGTTCAGACAGAACTGGACCATGTTCACTATCATCACGCTATGTGGGGTTAATGCAGTTCTGTTCTTCCTCAAGTAATGCTCAAGTGCTCGTATACCATCCTTGAGGTTTATGCTGGTGTATAGAGACACCACATCTAATTTCATTAATAGATATTCTTTTTTCCATGCAAAATCTTTTAATTTGGAAATAAAATCACTGGTGTCTCTTATATAGGATGGTAGCATTTGTATAAAGTCCTGTAAGAAGCAGTCAATGTATTGCGAGGTATTTTCCAGAAGGCTGTTTTGTGCCAAGATTATCGGTCTCCCGGTGGTTTTTGTGCATCTTTATGAATTTTAGGAATAAAGTACATGTTGGGGACCGTAGGATTTTCTTTTCTGATAAATTTGTATTCGTCCATAGTTATCAGTCCCGCACTTTTCCATGCTACTAGTTTACTATAGAAATCTTTATAGATCATTCTTAATGCCATCACATTACTTATTCGGTAACACGTTCTGTCATTTAGTTGAGGCAGGGCTTCTTTGACATAGTCCTTTTTAGCCCACAGGACTATGTTTCCCCCTTTGTCTGAATTTCTGATGACAATTTGGTTGTTTTTTTGCAGTTTTGTCATCAATTGATTGTATTGTAGATTTTTCTTATTTATTCTTTGTTTGGTATTGTGTATTCTGAAATTCAGTTTCTTTATATCCGCTGTCACTTGTTCATTAAAAATGTCGATCGCGTCCCTAGGTGCTATCGGGTTGAAGGTCGACTTTTTTTTTTAAAGGTGTCTTTTTTCTAGCCGTGTCTGGTGCCTCTGTCTCACAATTATTTACTTGATATTGGCCCGTATGCTGGGAGTCTACTTGATTCTCTGTGTTACTATTTTCCTCTTGCAATTCAATGAGGGTTTCCACAAGACTCGCATCTGATATTGTCAGGTTCCCTTGAGAATGACCTATGTGAACTTGACTCTCTGTTCCTGGATTTGTTTTTAGTTGTGTTAAAGCATGATATTTTTGCAATTTCAACTTTCGAACAAATCGATAAACATCCATTTGGGTATTTGCATAGTTGAAATTTGACTCCGGGCAGTATGAGAGGCCCAATGCCAGCAGTTGTTTTTCTGCATTGTTTAAGTTGATATTTGTTAAATTAATTACTGTTTTCGTGATTTCTTCCTCATCTGTTATTTGCGGTTCCACGAACCTCTCCCCCGTCTTTTGTTGGTGACTGGCTTTTCTTCCCGCTTTTCGCCTCTGCCTGCGCCTGTAATTTCGCCTCTTCCTGCATTGCTCCTTTGAGTTCTCGGGCGGAGTGTCTGCCGCCGTTCCTGACACAAAAAATCCAACTCTTCAGCTGGGGATAGTTTGGATTGTGCCCCACTTATGTTTTTTTGTCGGGTGTCTGGTTCTGCTTCACTTTCAATTGCCGAACTTAAGTCCGAATTTGACGTGTTGCTATAACCTTCTCTGTTTGTTGGGGCCTTTGGTGCTGGCTCAGTTCTCATTTTTGTTTTAGATACTTTCATGATGTCATATTTTTTGGAGAATGTGAATATGCGTCCGGTCTCATAATCCACTCTATCTCTGTGGAATTTGAATGCTTTACGTTCTTTTATTTTGTCCTCTTCTTTGCGGAGTCTTATGGTCATCTCCTCGCGGAGTTTAGTTATTTCGTCACTCTTACTCAGTTTGTTATTCTCCTCATTTAATTTATCAATTTGTTCCTGCAGGTTTGCCCTGTCTGTTTCCGTATATTTAACAATGATTTCAACTAGTTTTCTTGAGGAATCTATATTGCATTGGGCCCAATCTCGCATCATGTCTGGGTTGGGTTGTTCATAGCTTGGCGCTATGAGAATCCTCAGTCCCCTAGGGATCCTCTCTACATCGAGATATCTCTGCAGAGACCTGAATTCCCACCATTTTCCTAGCTCAGCACGCATTAATTTTTCAAGAGTTCTCATTTTGTCTTTTATACTGGTATTAACTGTGTTTGTATTGGTGCTCATTTCACTTAGATTGATATCACTTGAGGGGTTGTTGCTAAACATTTTGGACGCTGCCGCCTCCCGGTCTCTCAGCGTGTCTGCCGACATTGTGGTCAATGTTATTTCTGAATATATATATGCATATATATAAATACAAACATAGGAATGTATTTTTGTGCTTATATAAGTAAATATATATATATAAATATATATATATACAAATATACATTTTATGTGATTGCAATCAAGTAATATTTATGCCTATTCATTATTATTCTATATGTTAATTAATGCAGCATATAGCTTATAATATTGACCTATTGGTATTAGCAGAGTCATCTAATTTTCAATTATTTAGCTTCGTTTGAACCATGCATACACTGTAGGATCAACCACCTATACCATAGTATTTTGTCCATTTCCATTGTGTTGTAGCCAAGGTGTCATGTGACTGATAGGTATCCAATAAATGTCTTGTATCAACGTAACGCGATCATGTGACCAAGGCAACAATGTGGGCCGAAACGCGTCATGATGGACTTTGCACTTGACTGAAAATAAAACGCTTCACTGGGCACCAAGCTATCAAAGTTGTCCGTATCTCTGTTAGTGCGTGAATGCACGTTGGAGTGGTAATTGGATATATAAAAAAAAAAAAATATATATATATATATATATATTCACTGAAAAAAACCATAGGTTTTAGGGACAGTTATAGTTAGTTGGACATTTCACTCGTACAAAACCCGTGAAATTCCCCTGTTATAGTTAGTTCAGCTAACTATAACTCGCGCCCCGCAATGCACTGCTGATGACGTCACATATTACATCACTCATGACATGGTCAGTGACATCACTGATGACATCACTGATGACATCTCAAATGACATCACTGATGACATCATCCAGTGACTGTGTGTTTCTGTAAAGTTTAAATATGTTTAAT
>CAWUFW010027319.1:0-27621 GCA_963921515.1 Calotriton arnoldi | reverse complement strand
TTTTTTTTTTTTTTTTTTCCCCCCCCCTGCGCGCGGCAGTGCGCGCGCGCGCAGTGTGTGTGTGTGTGTGTGTGTGTGTGTGTGTGTGTGTGTGTGTGTGTGTGTGTGTGTGTGTGTGTGTGTGTGTGTGTGTGTGTGTGTGTGTGTGTGTGTGTGTGTGTGTGTGTGTGTGTGTGTGTGTGTGTGTGTGTGTGTGGCAGGCAGGCAGGCAGGCAGGCAGGCAGGCGGTGGTGGTTGTGTGTGTGTGTGTGTGTGTGTGTGTGTGTGTGTGTGTGTGTGTGTGTGTGTGTGTGTGTGGGGGGGGGGGGGGGGGGGGGGGGGGGGGGGGGTGGTGTGTGAGAGAGAGAGAAAGATATAACGAGGGGGTGGGCACAGAAAGAAGCAAGAAAGGTACAGAAAGAAACAAAAGAAGTGCAGAAAGAAGCAACAGAGGTGCAGAAAGAGACAAGAGGGGAGCAGACAGAGGGAAGAGGAGTGCAGAAAGAAGCAAAAGAGGTGTAGGAAGAAGTAAGAAAAGAGCAGAAAGAGGCAAGTGAGATGCAGAAAGAGGTAAGAGATGTGCAGAAATAGGGAAGACAAGTGCAGAAAGAGACTATAGGGGTGCAGAAAGAAGCAATTCAGGTGCAGAAAGAAGCATGGGAAGTGCAGAATGAAGCAACAGGGGTGCAGAAAGAGGCAAGAGAAGTGCAGAAAGAAGCAACAGAGGTGCAGGAGGAGGCAAGAGAACTGCAGAAAGAGGCAAGAGAGTTGCAGAAACAGGCAAGAGAGGTGCAGAAAAAGGGAAGAGGGGTGCTGAAAGAGGCAAGAGAGGTGCAGAAAAGGGAAGAAAGGTGCAGAAAGAGGCAAGATGAGTGCAGAAAGAAGCAACAGAAGTCAGAAAGAAGCAAAAGAAGTGCAGAAAGAAGCAACAGAGGTGCAGAAAGAGGCAAGAGGGGTGCAGAAAGAAGCAAGAGAGGCATTGAAAGAAACAAAAGAAGTGCAGAAAGAAGAAACAGAGGTGCAGAAAGAGGCAAGAGGGGTGCAGAAAGAGGGAAGAGGGGTGTGAAAGTGGCACGAGAGGTGCAGAAAGAAGCAAGAGGGGTGCAGAAAGAAGCAAGAGAGGTGCAGAAAGAAACAAAAGATGTGCAGAAAGAAGGAACAGAGGTGCAGAAAGAGGCAAGTGGAGTGCAGAAAGAGGGAAGAGGGGTGCAGAAAGAGGCACAAGGGGTAAAGAAAGAAGCAAGAAAGGTACAGAAAGAAACAAAAGAAGTGCAGAAAGAAGCAACAGAGGAGCAGAAAGAGACAAGAGGGGAGCAGACAGAGGGAAGAGGAGTGCAGAAAGAGGCACAAGGGTTGCATAAAGAAGCAACAGAGATGCAGAAAGGGGAGGAGGGGTGGAGAAAGAGGCAAGAGGGGTGCAGAAAGAAGCAAGAGAGGTGCAGAAAGAAACAAAAGAAGTGCAGAAAGAAGCAACAGAGGTACAGAAAGAGGCAAGAGGAGTGCAGAAAGAGGGAAGAGGGGTGCAGAAAGAAGCACGAGGGGTGTAGAAAGAAACAAAAGAAGTGCCGAAAGAAGAAACAGAGGTGCAGAAAGAGGCAAGAAGGGTGCAGAAAGAGGGAAGAGGGGTGTGAAAGTGGCACGAAAGGTGCAGAAAGAAGCAAGAGGGGTGCAGAAAGAAGCAAGAGAGGTGCAGAAAGAAACAAAAGATGTGCAGAAAGAAGGAACAGAGGTGCAGAAAGAGGCAAGTGGAGTGCAGAAAGAGGGAAGAGGGGTGCAGAAAGAGGCACAAGGGGTAAAGAAAGAAGCAAGAAAGGTACAGAAAGAAACAAAAGAAGTGCAGAAAGAAGCAACAGAGGTGCAGAAAGAGACAAGAGGGGAGCAGACAGAGGGAAGAGGAGTGCAGAAAGAGGCACAAGGGTTGCAGAAAGAAGCAACAGAGATGCAGAAAGGGAAGGAGGGGTGGAGAAAGAGGCAAGAGGGGTGCAGAAAGAAGCAAGAGAGGTGCAGAAAGAAATAAAAGAAATGCAGAAAGAAGGAACAGAGGTGCAGTAAGAGGCAGGAGGGGTGCAGAAAGAAGGAAGAGCAGTGCAGAAAGAGGCAAGAGAGGTGCAGAAAGAGACAAGAGGGGAGCAGACAGAGGGAAGAGGAGTGCAGAAAGAGGCACAAGGGTTGCAGAAAGAAGCAACAGAGATGCAGAAAGGGGAGGAGGGATGGAGAAAGAGGCAAGAGGGGTGCAGAAAGAAGCAAGAGGGGTGCAGAAAGAAACAAAAGAAGTGCAGAAAGAAGCAACAGAGGTACAGAAAGAGGCAAGAGTAGTGCAGAAAGAGGGAAGAGGGTTGCAGAAAGAAGCACAAGGGGTGCAGAAAGAAGCAAGACAGGTGCAGAAAGAAGCAAGAGAAGTGCATAAAGAAGCATCAGAGATGCCGAAAGGGGGAAGTGGGGAGGGGAAATAGGCAAGAGGGATACAGACAGAAGCAAGAGAGTTGCAGAAAGAAGCTAAAGCAATGCAGAAAAAAGGAACAGATGTGCAGAAAGAGGCAAGAGGGGAGCAGAAAGAGGGAAGACGGGTGCAGAAAGAAGCAAGAGAGGTGCAGAAAGAAACAAAAGAAGAACAGAAAGAAGGAGCAGGGGTGCAGAAAGAGGCAAGAGGGATGCAGAAAGAGGGAAGATGGGTGTAGAAAGAAGCACGAGTGGTGCAGAAAGAAGCAAGAGAGGTGCAGGAAGAAGAAAGAGTAGTGCAGAAAAATGCAACAGAGGTGCAGAAAGAGGCAAGAGGGATGCAAAAAGAGGGAAGAGGGGTGCCGAAAGAGGCACGAGGGATGCAGAAAGAAGCAAGAGAGGTGCAGAAAGAAGCAACAGAGGTGCAGAAAGAGGGAAGAGAGGTGTAGAAAGAGGCAAGAGAGTTGCACAAAGAGGGAAGAGGGGTGCAGAAAGAGGCAAGAGGGGTGCAGAAAGAAGCAAGTGAGGTGCAGAAACAGGCAAGAGATGTGCAGAAACATGCAAGAGAAATGCAGAAAGAGGTAAGAGAATTGCTGAAAGAAGCAAAAGAGGTGTAGGAAGAAGTAAGAAAAGAGCAGAAAGAGGCAAGTGAGATGCAGAAAGAGGAAAGAGATGTGCAGAAATAGGGAAGACGAGTACAGAAAGAGACAATAGGTGTAGGAGAGTAGGATCTGCTTCACATGGGTACCCCCACTTTTTGCTGATGCTTCACTGTTTTTCGACATTAGTCTGGCTGGGGCCCTGCTAATCAGAACCCCAGCCTAGCTGCTTCCTCTCTAAAAGGTTTCCATGTGCCTTAGGCACATCACTGATTGGGATCTGGAGTGCCCTTATAAGTCCCTAGTATATGGTATACTATGTACCAAGGGCATAGGTACCTCAGAGGCCTGCCAGGGGCTGCAGCATGTATTATGCCACCCCTGGAAGGCCATCCAAACTGACACCACAGGTCTGCTACTGCAGCCTGGGTAAGGTGGTGCATGCACCTCTTACTGTGATATAGGTTACCTATATCACTAAATACATACACACATATAAACCTATAAGTCACTCCTAAGGCAGGCCTTATCAATCCTAAAGGCAGAGTGCATGGTTCCTATGTGAGAGGGTGCCCCTGCATGAGCAGGGCCCTCTGCAGCATTCGGAGACCATCTCTGATGCTGTTTGTAGTGCAGCCTGACCATATACTCTTAAGCGCATTATATCCTCGCGGTAAAATGCTAACTTTGGAATGGCTGCACCTAAACATGTCGTGTTTGGTGTCAAACATCTTGAATACTACCCCCCGCCAATCCTGGCGGCGGGGTAGCATTCCACCCTTCTAGAGGGAAAGACATGTTAACTCTGACTAGTCCGGTAACTTCTTTCCAGAGCCCTGGCATCACAAAATGGATGCTGCTGCCACAGACACGAGTCTGGCCTCCTGCTGCTGGACGAAACTCCGGCAGGGGAGGCCTGGACAATAGGTTTCTGTCCCAGGGAGGTGTGACCACCTCCCCAGACAGGATAATGTGTATTGGGGCTGGGCGGGAGCACTTTCGGGTGCTTTGAAGTCCTGCACTGGGGGCACATTTGGTGTCCCTGTGCATACCCCAGTTCAAACCGGATCAGGGCTTGCAGCCCCTGCTTTGGTGCGAACTGGACAAAGGGAAAGGGGTGTAGCCACCCTCTGCCCTGACCCACCCATAGGTGGGGCCACAGAGTAGTCCAACCCCTATCTTTAGTATAAAGATAGGAACCCAGTCCTTAGGACTTTAGATTATCCCTGGATGAAACTCTGTAACTGAATCCTGGACCTTCGACGCTCTACTCACGATTAGAGGACAGAAGAATCTCCCTTGGGGTCAAGGAGTGACTCCCTGCTTGGCAGGCACCAAAGAAGCATCTGTCCGGTTCGCATTTCTGAAGCTCCCGTCGGACGCCGAAGTCATCGCATCACCAGAGGTAGATTCTCAGACTTCCCCGAGGCTACCCTGAGTCCCCAGCAAAGCTGAGGCCCGTGGCTATCGTGGGTGACTTGAGACCGTGACCCCTGGACACCGAGCACATTTGCAAGTGCATCCTCTTCTGGGTCTCCCAAGAAGTCGTGCTTTGGGCTCCGAGTAGCCCTAGCCTCCAGCACCACCTGCACCGAAGATCACTGGCCCCCACTCCACGAGTGTCCTGTAAGCCAGATCCACGTGCGGCATCATGAGGCTCCTTCGCGGTCGCTAGCCCGTTGGCTAGTAGCCCTTAACGAAGGCCAATCCTTTTCTAACTTGGCATCCTGGTTGCTCCAGGCCTGCCCTCACTTACCCTTGCTGGGTGAGTTCCACAGACCTTGCTGGTCTGCACCATCGACGATCTACATCTTCACCGAGACTTGCCGTTGCCAAGGCTTGTTGGGTCCAATTCGGTCGCCGACACCTCAGCACTCGACAGACATCGTGTACGAGCCCGAATCCTGCTCCTGGTTGCCGACAACGCCTCCTGGCCCTCGTGGCTGAAGAGTCAAGACGACCGTCAACGCACCTGAAGCACTCGACATCGGTGGGCATCTGTCCATCGCCTTCCTGGTCACTGGCTAGTGACCCAGACTCTGTCCCCTCTGCTTTCAGGTTCTTCAGAACTCCGATCCACTCTTGGATCCACCCGAACACTTTTCTCTTGGTCGCCAGCAGCACTTTGCAGCAAATCGCCATTCGAATCGACGACGAAACCCGACCCCGAAAGGCACCTATGCACCCGGCTTCCCGGGGTGAGGTAACACGAGTACTCCGGTGCTCCCGTGGGTAGAGACTCTTCAAAGTCCTAGATCTCAAAGGGTTTTGTCCAAGTCCTCTTTAAGTGTCCCTTTTCTCTAATTTCCCGATCCCGACTTTCTCCATAGAAGTCAACGGCGTATCGCGGTTGTGTATTTACACTGCACGCGTCTCCCGTGGGTGCCCTGTGTCACTACCTTGGGTGGTTCCTTGTGGTCCAAGCACTTCTAGAGGCTCTAGGCCTAGTGTCTAGTTCAGTCGTGGTTCGCATACCACTTTATTGGTATATGGTTTGGTACGCCCCTAGGGCCCAAACGTGTATTTCTGCTATTACTGTGTTTAAATAACTTCTAACTTATGTACTTCGAACTCTAGCCTCATAAAGAGACTAGAGGGGTGTGTTTAGCAATAAATACATATATTTTGAATATATACCTGGTGTGGTGCTCTTTCATTTGATCACTCAAGAGATTATAGACTGGTAAAACAAGCTGCTTTACATTCCTTCAAGACTTAGCCTGAAGGCTGCTCTCCATAGCTACCACTAGGATAGCTTTCAATAAGGTTGTCTTTAACCTATCTCCAATAAGGGGTTGTTTGGACTGGTGCAAGGTGCCCACTATAATTAGTGGACAGCATATGCCAGGCCAACTTCTCACAATAGGGGTGCAGGAAGAAGCAAGACAGGTGCAGAAAGAAGCTTGGGAAGTGCAGAATGAAGCAACAGAGGTGCAGAAAGAGGCAAGAGAAGTGCAGAAAGAAGCACCAGCGGTGCAGAAGGAGGCAATAGAACTACAGAAAGAGGCAAGAGAGTTGCAGAAACAGGCAAGAGAGGTGCAGAAAAAGGGAACAGGGGTGCAGAAAGAGGCAAGAGTGGTGCAGAAAGAGGCAAGAGGGGTGCAGAAAGAGTCAAGAGAAGTGCAGAAAGAAGCAACAGAGGTGCAGAAAGAGGCAAGAGGAGTGCAGAAAGAGGGAAGAGAGGTGCAGAAAGAGGCACGAGGGGTGCAGAAAGAAGCAAGAGAGGTGCAGAAAGAAGCAAGAGAGGTGCAGAAAGAAACAAAAGAAGTGCAGAAAGAAGGAACAGAGGTGCACAAAGAGGCAAGTGAAGTGCAGAAAGAGGGAAGAGGGGTGCAGAAAGAGGCATGAGGGGTGCAGAAAGAAGCAAGAAAGGTACAGAAAGAAACAAAAGAAGTGCAGAAAGAAGCAACTGAGGTACAGAAAGAGGCAAGAGGAGTACAGAAAGAGGGAAGAGGGGTACAGAAAGAAGCACGAGGGGTGTAGAAAGAAACAAAAGAAGTGCAGAAAGAAGAAACAGAGGTGCAGAAAGAGGCAAGAGAGGTGTAGAAAGAGGGAAGAGGGGTGTGAAAGTGGCACGAGAGGTGTAGAAAGAAGCAACAGAGGGGTGCAGAAAGAAGCAAGAGAGGTACAGAAAGAAACAAAAGATGTGCAGAAAGAAGGAACAGAGGTGCAGAAAGAGGCAAGTGGAGTGCAGAAAGAGGGAAGAGGGGTGCAGAAAGAGGCACGAGGGGTACAGAAAGAAGCAAGAAAGGTACAGAAAGAAACAAAAGAAGTGCAGAAAGAAGCAACAGAGGTGCAGAAAGAGACAAGAGGGGAGCAGACAGAGGGAAGAGGAGTGCAGAAAGAAGCAAAAGAGGTGTAGGAAGAAGTAAGAAAAGAGCAGAAAGAGGCAAGTGAGATGCAGAAAGAGGCAAGAGATGTGCAGAAATAGGGAAGACGAGTGCAGAAAGAGACAATAGGGGTGCAGAAAGAAGCAATTCAGGTGCAGAAAGAAGCATGGGAAGTGCAGAATGAAGCAACAGGGGTGCAGAAAGAGGCAAGAGAAGTGCAGAAAGAAGCAACAGAGGTGCAGGAGGAGGCAATAGAACTGCAGAAAGAGGCAAGAGAGTTGCAGAAACAGGCAAGAGAGGTGCAGAAAAAGGGAAGAGGGGTGCTGAAAGAGGCAAGAGAGGTGCAGAAAAGGGAAGAAAGGTGCAGAAAGTGGCAAGATGAGTGCAGAAAGAAGCAACAGAAGTCAGAAAGAAGCAAAAGAAGTGCAGAAAGAAGCAACAGAGGTGCAGAAAGAGGCAAGAGGGGTGCAGAAAGAAGCAAGAGATGCATTGAAAGAAACAAAAGAAGCGCAGAAAGAAGAAACAGAGGTGCAGAAAGAGGCAAGAGGGGTGCAGAAAGAGGGAAGAGGGGTGTGAAAGTGGCACGAGAGGTGTAGAAAGAAACAAAAGTGCCGAAAGAAGAAACAGAGGTGCAGAAAGAGGCAAGAGGGGTGCAGAAAGAGGGAAGAGGGGTGTGAAAGTGGCACGAAAGGTGCAGAAAGAAGCAAGAGGGGTGCAGAAAGAAGCAAGAGAGGTGCAGAAAGAAACAAAAGATGTGCAGAAAGAAGGAACAGAGGTGCAGAAAGAGGCAAGTGGAGTGCAGAAAGAGGGAAGAGGGGTGCAGAAAGAGGCACAAGGGGTAAAGAAAGAAGCAAGAAAGGTACAGAAAGAAACAAAAGAAGTGCAGAAAGAAGCAACAGAGGTGCAGAAAGAGACAAGAGGGGAGCAGACAGAGGGAAGAGGAGTGCAGAAAGAGGCACAAGGGTTGCAGAAAGAAGCAACAGAGATGCAGAAAGGGAAGGAGGGGTGGAGAAAGAGGCAAGAGGGGTGCAGAAAGAAGCAAGAGAGGTGCAGAAAGAAATAAAAGAAGTGCAGAAAGAAGGAACAGAGGTGCAGTAAGAGGCAGGAGGGGTGCAGAAAGAAGGAAGAGCAGTGCAGAAAGAGGCAAGAGAGGTGCAGAAAGAGACAAGAGGGGAGCAGACAGAGGGAAGAGGAGTGCAGAAAGAGGCACAAGGGTTGCAGAAAGAAGCAACAGAGATGCAGAAAGGGGAGGAGGGGTGGAGAAAGAGGCAAGAGGGGTGCAGAAAGAAGCAAGAGAGGTGCAGAAAGAAATAAAAGAAGTGCAGAAAGAAGGAACAGAGGTGCAGTAAGAGGCAGGAGGGGTGCAGAAAGAAGGAAGAGCAGTGCAGAAAGAGGCAAGAGAGGTGCAGAAAGAGACAAGAGGGGAGCAGACAGAGGGAAGAGGAGTGCAGAAAGAGGCACAAGGGTTGCAGAAAGAAGCAACAGAGATGCAGAAAGGGGAGGAGGGATGGAGAAAGAGGCAAGAGGGGTGCAGAAAGAAGCAAGAGGGGTGCAGAAAGAAACAAAAGAAGTGCAGAAAGAAGCAACAGAGGTACAGAAAGAGGCAAGAGTAGTGCAGAAAGAGGGAAGAGGGTTGCAGAAAGAAGCACGAGGGGTGCAGAAAGAAGCAAGACAGGTGCAGAAAGAAGCAAGAGAAGTGCATAAAGAAGCATCAGAGATGCAGAAAGGGGGAAGTGGGGAGGGGAAATAGGCAAGAGGGATACAGACAGAAGCAAGAGAGTTGCAGAAAGAAGCTAAAGCAATGCAGGAAAAAGGAACAGATGTGCAGAAAGAGGCAAGAAGGGAGCAGAAAGAGGGAAGACGGGTACAGAAAGAAGCAAGAGAGGTGCAGAAAGAAACAAAAGAAGAACAGAAAGAAGGAGCAGGGGTGCAGAAAGAGGCAAGAGGGATGCAGAAAGAGGGAAGATGGGTGTAGAAAGAAGCACGAGTGGTGCAGAAAGAAGCAAGAGAGGTGCAGGAAGAAGAAAGAGTAGTGCAGAAAAATGCAACAGAGGTGCAGAAAGAGGCAAGAGGGATGCAAAAAGAGGGAAGAGGGGTGCAGAAAGAGGCACGAGGGATGCAGAAAGAAGCAAGAGAGGTGCAGAAAGAAGCAACAGAGGTGCAGAAAGAGGGAAGAGAGGTGTAGAAAGAGGCAAGAGAGTTGCACAAAGAGGGAAGAGGGGTGCAGAAAGAGGCAAGAGGGGTGCAGAAAGAAGCAAGTGAGGTGCAGAAACAGGCAAGAGAGGTGCAGAAACATGCAAGAGAAATGCAGAAAGAGGTAAGAGAATTGCTGAAAGAAGCAAAAGAGGTGTAGGAAGAAGTAAGAAAAGAGCAGAAAGAGGCAAGTGAGATGCAGAAAGAGGCAAGAGATGTGCAGAAATAGGGAAGACGAGTACAGAAAGAGACAATAGGGGTGCAGAAAGAAGCAAGACAGGTGCAGAAAGAAGCTTGGGAAGTGCAGAATGAAGCAACAGAGGTGCAGAAAGAGGCAAGAGAAGTGCAGAAAGAAGCACCAGCGGTGCAGAAGGAGGCAATAGAACTACAGAAAGAGGCAAGAGAGTTGCAGAAACAGGCAAGAGAGGTGCAGAAAAAGGGAACAGGGGTGAAGAAAGAAGCAACAGAAGTGCAGAAAGAAGCAAGAGAAGTGCAGAAAGGAGCAACAGAGGTGCAGAAAGAGGCAAGAGGGGTGCAGAAAGAGTCAAGAGAAGTGCAGAAAGAAGCAACAGAGGTGCAGAAAGAGGCAAGCGGAGTGCAGAAAGAGGGAAGAGAGGTGCAGAAAGAGGCACGAGGGCTGCAGAAAGAAGCAAGAGAGGTGCAGAAAGAAGCAAGAGAGGTGCAGAAAGAAACAAAAGAAGTGCAGAAAGAAGGAACAGAGGTGCACAAAGAGGCAAGTGAAGTGCAGAAAGAGGGAAGAGGGGTGCAGAAAGAGGCATGAGGGTTGCAGAAAGAAGCAAGAAAGGTACAGAAAGAAACAAAAGAAGTGCAGAAAGAAGCAACAGAGGTGCAGAAAGAGACAAGAGGGGAGCAGAATGAGGGAGGAGGAGTGCAGAAAGAGGCACAAGGGTTGCAGAAAGAAGCAACAGAGATACAGAAAGGGGAGGAGGGGTGGAGAAAGAGGCAAGAGGGGTGCAGAAAGAAGCAAGAGAGGTGCAGAAAGAAACAAAAGAAGTGCAGAAAGAAGCAACTGAGGTACAGAAAGAGGCAAGAGGAGTGCAGAAAGAGGGAAGAGGGGTACAGAAAGAAGCACGAGGGGTGTAGAAAGAAACAAAAGAAGTGCAGAAAGAAGAAACAGAGGTGCAGAAAGAGGCAAGAGAGGTGTAGAAAGAGGGAAGAGGGGTGTGAAAGTGGCACGAGAGGTGTAGAAAGAAGCAAGAGGGGTGCAGAAAGAAGCAAGAGAGGTGCAGAAAGAAACAAAAGATGTGCAGAAAGAAGGAACAGAGGTGCAGAAAGAGGCAAGTGGAGTGCAGAAAGAGGGAAGAGGGGTGCAGAAAGAGGCACGAGGGGTACAGAAAGAAGCAAGAAAGGTACAGAAAGAAACAAAAGAAGTGCAGAAAGAAGCAACAGAGGTGCAGAAAGAGACAAGAGGGGAGCAGACAGAGGGAAGAGGAGTGCAGAAAGAAGCAAAAGAGGTGTAGGAAGAAGTAAGAAAAGAGCAGAAAGAGGCAAGTGAGATGCAGAAAGAGGCAAGAGATGTGCAGAAATAAGGAAGACGAGTGCAGAAAGAGACAATAGGGGTGCAGAAAGAAGCAATTCAGGTGCAGAAAGAAGCATGGGAAGTGCAGAATGAAGCAACAGGGTTGCAGAAAGAGGCAAGAGAAGTGCAGAAAGAAGCAAGAGAGGTGCAGAAAGAAACAAAAGAAGTGCAGAAAGAAGCAACAGAGATTCAGAAAGAGGCAAGAGGAGTGCAGAAAGAGGGAAGAGGGTTGCAGAAAGAAGCATGAGGGGTGCAGAAAGAAGCAAGACAGGTGCAGAAAGAAGCAAGAGAAGTGCATAAAGAAGCATCAGAGATGCAGAAAGGGGGAAGTGGGGAGGGGAAATAGGCAAGAGGGATACAGAAAGAAGCAAGAGAGTTGCAGAAAGAAGCTAAAGAAATGCAGAAAGAAGGAACAGATGTGCAGAAAGAGTCAAGAGGGGAGCAGAAAGAGGGAAGAGGGGTGCGGAAAGAGGCACAAGGGTTGCAGAAAGAAGGGCCAGAGGTGCAGAAAGAAGCAAGAGAAGTGCAGAAAGAAGCAACAGAGATGCAAAAAGGGGGAACAGGGGTGGAGAAAGTGGCGAGAGGGGTGCAGAAAGTAGCAAGAGAGGTGCAGAAAGAAACAAAAGAAGAACAGAAAGAAGGAGCAGGGGTGCAGAAAGAGGCAAGAGGGATGCAGAAAGAGGGAAGATGGGTGTAGAAAGAAGCACGAGTTGTGCAGAAAGAAGCAAGAGAGGTGCAGGAAGAAGAAAGAGTAGTGCAGAAAGATGCAACAGAGGTGCAGAAAGAGGCAAGAGGGGTGAAAAAAGAGGGAAGAGGGGTGCAGAAAGAGGCACGAGGGATGCAGAAAGAAGCAAGAGAGGTGCAGAAAGAAGCAACAGAAGTGCAGAAAGAGGGAAGAGAGGTGTAGAAAGAGGCAAGAGAGTTGCACAAAGAGGAAAGAGGGGTGCAGAAAGAGGCAAGAGAGGTACAGAAAGAAGCAACAGAGGTGCAGAAAGAGGGAAGAGAGGTGTAGAAAGAGGCAAGAGAGTTGCACAAAGAGGAAAGAGGGGTGCAGAAAGAGGCAAGAGGGGTGCAGAAAGAAGCAAGTGAGGTGCAGGAAGAGGCAAGAGAGGTGTAGAAACATGCAAGAGAAATGCAGAAAGAGGTAAGAGAATTGCTGAAAGAAGCAAAAGAGGTATAGGAAGAAGTAAGAAAAGAGCAGAAAGAGGCAAGTGAGATGCAGAAAGAGGCAAGAGATGTGCAGAAATAGGGAAGACGAGTGCAGAAAGAGACAATGGGGGTGCAGAAAGAAGCAATTCAGGTGCAGAAAGAAGCATGGAAAGTGCAGAATGAAGCAACAGGAGTGCAGAAAGAGGCAAGAGATGTGCAGAAAGAAGCAACAGAGGTGCAGAAGGAGGCAAGAGAACTGCAGAAAGAGGCAAGAGAGTTGCAGAAACAGGCAAGAGAGGTGCAGAAAAAGGGAAGAGGGGTGCTGAAAGAGGCAAGAGAGGTGCAGAAAAGGGAAGAAAGGTGCAGAAAGAGGCAAGATGAGTGCAGAAAGAAGCAACAGAAGTGCAGAAAGAAGCAAGAGAAGTGCAGAAAGAAGCAACAGAGGTGCAGAAAGAGGCAAGAGGGGTGCAGAAAGAGGCAAGATAAGTGCAGAAAGAAGCAACAGAGGTGTAGAAAGAGGCAAGAGGAGTGCAGAAAGAGGGAAGAGGGATGCAGAAAGTGGCAAGAGGGGTGCAGAAAGAAGCAAGTGAGGTGCAGAAAGAGGCAAGAGAGGTGCAGAAACATGCAAGAGAAATGCAGAAAGAGGCAAGAGGGGTGCAGAAAGAAGCAAGAGAGGAGCAGAATGAGGCAATAGAAGTGCAGAAAGAGCAACAGAGGTACAGAAAGAGGCAAGAGGGGTGCAGAAAGAGGAGAGAGAAGTGCAGAAAGAAGCAACAGAGGTGCAGAAGGAGGCAATAGAAGTGCAGAAAGAGGCGAGAGAGGTGCAGAAAAAGGCAAGAGAGGTGCAAAAAGAGGGAAGAGGAGTGCAGAAAGAGGCAAGAGAGGTGCAGAAAGAGGCAAGAAAGATGCAGAAAGAGGCAAGAGATGTGCAGAAAGAAGCAACAGAGGTGCAGAAAGAGTCAAGAGAAGTGCAGAAAGAAGCAACAGAGGTGCAGAAAGAGGCACGAGGGGTGCAGAAAGAAGCAAGAGAGGTGCAGAAAGAAGCAAGAAAGGTACAGAAAGAAACAAAAGAAGTGCAGAAAGAAGCAACAGAGGTGCAGAAAGAGACAAGAGGGGAGCAGACAGAGGAAGGAGGAGTGCATAAAGAGGAACAAGGGTTGCAGAAAGAAACAACAGAGATGCAGAAAGGGGATGAGGGGTGGAGAAAGAGGCAAGAGGGGTGCAGAAAGAAGCAAGAGAGGTGCAGAAAGAAACAAAAGAAGTGCAGAAAGAAGCAACAGAGGTACAGAAAGAGGCAAGAGGAGTGCAGAAAGAGGCAAGAGGGGTGCAGAAAGAAGCACGAGGGGTGCAGAAAGAAGCAAGACAGGTGCAGAAAGAAGCAAGAGAAGTGTAGAAAGAAACATCAGAGATGCAGAAAGGGGAAGTGGGAAGGGAAATAGGCAAGAGTGATACAGAAAGAAGCAAGAGAGTTGCAGAAAGAAGCTAAAGAAATGCAGAAAGAAGGAACAGAGGTGCAGAAAGAGGCAAGAGGGGAGCAGAAAGAGGGAAGAGGAGTACAGAAAGAGGCACAAAGGTTGCAGAAAGAAGGGCCAGAGGTGCAGAAAGAAGCAAGAGAAGTGCAGAAAGAAGCAACAGAGATGCAAAAAGGAGGAACAGGGGTGGAGAAAGAGGCAAGAGAGGTGCAGAAAGAAGCAAGAGAGGTGCAGAAAGAAACAAAAGAAGAACAGAAAGTAGGAGCAGAGGTGCAGAAAGAGGCAAGAGGAGTGCAGAAAGAGGGAAGATGGGTGCAGAAAGAAGCATGAGTAGTGCAGAAAGAAGCAAGAGAGGTGCAGAAAGAAGAAAGAGTAGTGCAGAAAGATGCAACAGAGGTGCAGAAAGAGGCAAGAGGGGTGCAGAAAGAGGGAAGAGAGGTGCAGAAAGAGGCAACGAGGGATGCAGAAAGAAGCAACAGAGGTGCAGAAAGAAGCAAGAGAGGTGCAGAAAGAGGGAAGAGAGGTGTAGAAAGAGGCAAGAGAGTTGCAGAAAGAGGGAAGAGGGGTGCAGAAAGAGGCAAGAGGGGTGCAGAAAGAGGCACGAGGGGTGCAGAAAGAAGCAAGTGAGGTGCAGAAAAATGCAAGAGAAATGCAGAAAGAGGTAAGAGAATTGCTGAAAGAAGCAAAAGAGGTGTAGGAAGAAGTAAGAAAAGAGCAGAAAGAGGCAAGTGAGATGCAGAAAGAGGCAAGAGATGTGCAGAAATAGGGAAGACGAGTGCAGAAAGAGACAATAGGGGTGCAGAAAGAAGCAATTCAGGTGCAGAAAGAAGCATGGCAAGTGCAGAATGAAGCAACAGGGGTGCAGAAAGAGGCAAGAGAAGTGCAGAAAGAAGCAACAGAGGTGCAGAAGGAGGCAAGAGAACTGCAGAAAGAGGCAAGAGAGTTGCAGAAACAGGCAAGAGAGGTGCAGAAAAAGGGAAGAGGGGTGCTGAAAGAGGCAAGAGAGGTGCAGAAAAGGGAAGAAAGGTGCAGAAAGAGGCAAGATGAGTGCAGAAAAAAGCAACAGAAGTGCAGAAAGAAGCAAGAGAAGTGCAGAAAGAAGCAAGAGTGGTGCAGAAAGAGGCAAGATAAGCGCAGAAAGAAGCAACAGAGGTGTAGAAAGAGGCAAGAGGAGTGCAGAAAGAGGGAAGAGGGATGCAGAAAGTGGCAAGAGGGGTGCAGAAAGAAGCAAGTGAGGTGCAGAAAGAGGCAAGAGAGGTGCAGAAACATGCAAGAGAAATGCAGAAAGAGGCAAGAGGGGTGCAGAAAGAAGCAAGAGAGGAGCAGAGAGAGGCAATAGAAGTGCAGAAAGAGCAACAGAGGTACAGAAAGAGGCAAGAGGGGTGCAGAAAGAGGAGAGAGAAGTGCAGAAAGAAGCAAAAGAGGTGTAGGAAGAAGTAAGAAAAGAGCAGAAAGAGGCAAGTGAGATGCAGAAAGAGGCAAGAGATGTGCAGAAATAGGGAAGACGAGTGCAGAAAGAGACAATAGGGCTGCAGAAAGAAGCAAGACAGGTGCAGAAAGAAGCATGGGAAGTGCAGAATGAAGCAACAGGGGTGCAGAAAGAGGCAAGAGAAGTGCAGAAAGAAGCAACAGAGGTGCAGAAGGAGGCAAGAGAACTGCAGAAAGAGGCAAGAGAGTTGCAGAAACAGGCAAGAGAGGTGCAGAAAAAGGGAAGAGGGGTGCAGAAAGAGGCAAGAGGGGTGCAGAAAGAAGCAACAGAGGTGCAGAAAGAAGCAAGAGAAGTGCAGAAAGAAGCAACAGAGGTGCAGAAAGAGGCAAGAGGAGTGCAGAAAGAAGCAAGATAAGTGCAGAAAGAAGCAACAGAGGTGTAGAAAGAGGCATGAGGAGTGCAGAAAGAGGGAAGAGGGGTGCAGAAAGAAGCAAGAGAGGTGCAGAAAGAATCAAGAGAGGCATTGAAAGAAACAAAAGAAGTGCAGAACGAAGGAACAGAGGTGCAGAAAGAGGCAAGTGGAGTGCAGAAAGAGGGAAGAGGGGTGCAGAAAGAAGCAAGAAAGGTATAGAAAGAAACAAAAGAAGTGCAGAAAGAAGCAACAGAGGTGCAGAAAGAGGCAAGAGGAGTGCAGAAAGAGGGAAGAGGAGTGCAGAAAGAAGCACAAGGGGTGCAGAAAGAAACAAAAGAAGTGCAGAAAGAAGCAACAGAGGTACAGAAAGAGGCAAGAGGGGTGCAGAAAGAGGGAAGAGGGGTGTGAAAGTGGCACAAGAGGTGTAGAAAGAAGCAAGAGGGGTACAGAAAGAAGCAAGAGAGGTACAGAAAGAAACAAAAGAAGTGCAGAAAGAAGCAACAGAGGTGCAGAAAGAGACAAGAGGGGAGCAGACAGAGGGAAGAGGAGTGCAGAAAGAGGCACAAGGGTTGCAGAAAGAAGCAACAGAGATGCAGAAAGGGAAGGAGGGGTGGAGAAAGAGGCAAGAGGGGTGCAGAAAGAAGCAAGAGAGGTGCAGAAAGAAATAAAAGAAGTGCAGAAAGAAGGAACAGAGGTGCAGTAAGAGGCAAGAAAGATACAGAAAGAAACAAAAGAAGTGCAGAAAGAAGCAACAGTGGTGCAGAAAGAGACAAGAGGGGAGCAGACAGAGGGAAGAGGAGTGCAGAAAGAGGCACAAGGGTTGCAGAAAGAAGCAACAGAGGTGCAGAAAGGGAAGGAGGGGTGGAGAAAGAGGCAAGAGGGGTGCAGAAAGACGCAAGAGAGGTGTAGAAAGAATCAAGAGAAATGCAGAAAGAAGCAACAGAGGTGCAAAAATAAGCAAGAGGGGTGCAGAAAAAGAAAAGAGGGTTGCGGAAAGAGGCAAGAGGGGTGCAGAAAGAGTCAAGACAAGTGCAGAAAGAAGCAAGAGAAGTGCAGAAAGAAGCATCAGAGATGCAGAAAGGGGGAAGTGGGGAGGGAAATAGGCAAGAGGGATACAGAAAGAAGCAAGAGAGTTGCAGAAAGAAGCTAAAGCAATGCAGAAAGAAGGAACAGATGTGCAGAAAGAGTCAAGAGGGAGCAGAAAGAGGGAAGAGGGGTGCAGAAAGAGGCACAGAGAGGTGCAGAAAGAAGGGCCAGGAGGTGCAGAAAGAAGCAAGAGAAGTGCAGAAAGAAGCAACAGAGATGCAGAAAGAGGGAACAGGGGTGGAGAAAGTGGCAAGAGAGGTGCAGAAAGAAGCAAGAGAGGTGCAGAAAGAAACAAAAGAAGAACAGAAAGAAGGAGCAGGGGTGCAGAAAGAGGCAAGAGGGATGCAGAAAGAGGGAAGATGGGTGTAGAAAGAAGCACGAGTGGTGCAGAAAGAAGCAAGAGAGGTGCAGGAAGAAGAAAGAGTAGTGCAGAAAGATGCAACAGAGGTGCAGAAAGAGGCAAGAGGGGTGCAAAAAGAGGGAAGAGAGGTGCAGAAAGAGGCACGAGGGATGCAGAAAGAAGCAAGAGAGGTGCAGAAAGAAGCAACAGAGGTGCAGAAAGAGGGAAGAGAGGTGTAGAAAGAGGCAAGAGAGTTGCACAAAGAGGAAAGAGGGGTGCAGAAAGAGGCAAGAGAGGTGCAGAAAGAAGCAACAGAGGTGCAGAAAGAGGGAAGAGACGTGAAGAAAGAGGCAAGAGAGTTGCACAAAGAGGAAAGAGGGGTGTAGAAACATGCAAGAGGGGTGCAGAAAGAAGCAAGTGAGGTGCAGAAAGAGGCAAGAGAGGTGTAGAAACATGCAAGAGAAATGCAGAAAGAGGTAAGAGAATTGCTGAAAGAAGCAAAAGAGGTGTAGGAAGAAGTAAGAAAAGAGCAGAAAGAGGCAAGTGAGATGCAGAAAGAGGCAAGAGATGTGCAGAAATAGGGAAGACGAGTGCAGAAAGAGACAATAGGGGTGCAGAAAGAAGCAATTCAGGTGCAGAAAGAAGCAAGGGAAGTGCAGAAAGAAGCAAGGGAAGTGCAGAATGAAGCAGCAGGGTTGCAGAAAGAGGCAAGAGAAGTGTAGAAAGAAGCAACAGAGGTGCAGAAGGAGGCAAGAGAATTGCAGAAAGAGGCAAGAGAGTTGCAGAAACAGGCAAGAGAGGTGCAGAAAAAGGGAAGAGGGGTGCTGAAAGAGGCAAGAGAGGTGCAGAAAGAGGGAAGAAAGGTGCAGAAAGAGGCAAGATGAGTGCAGAAAGAAGCAACAGAAGTGCAGAAAGAAGCAAAAGAAGTGCAGAAAGAAGCAACAGACGTGCAGAAAGAGGCAAGAGGGGTGCAGAAAGAGGCAAGAGAAGTGCAGAAAGAAGCAACAGAGGTGCAGAAAGAAGCAAGAGAGGTGCAGAAAGAAACAAAAGAAGTGCAGAAAGAAGGAACAGAGGTGCAGAAAGAGGCAAGTGGAGTGCAGAAAGAGGGAAGAGGGGTGCAGAAAGAGGCACGAGGGGTGCAGAAAGAAGCAAGAAAGGTACAGAAAGAAACAAAAGAAGTGCAGAAAGAAGCAACAGAGGTGCAGAAAGAGACAAGAGGGGAGCAGACAGAGGGAGGAGGAGTGCAGAAAGAGGCACAAGGGTTGCAGAAAGAAGCAACAGAGATGCAGAAAGGGGATGAGGGGTGGAGAAAGAGGCAAGAGGGGTGCAGAAAGAAGCAAGAGAGGTGCAGAAAGAAACAAAAGAAGTGCAGAAAGAAGCAACAGAGGTACAGAGAGAGGCAAGAGGAGTGCAGAAAGAGGGAAGAGGGGTGCAGAAAGAAGCACAAGGGGTGTAGAAAGAAACAAAAGAAGTGCAGAAAGAAGAAACAGAGGTGCAGAAAGAGGCAAGAGGGGTGTAGAAAGAGGGAAGAGGGGTGTGAAAGTGGCATGAGAGGTGCAGAAAGAAGCAAGAGGGGTGCAGAAAGAAGCAAGAGAGGTGCAGAAACAAACAAAAGATGTGCAAAAAGAAGGAACAGAGGTGCAGAAAGAGGCAAGTGGAGTGCAGAAAGAGGGAAGAGGGGTGCAGAAAGAGGCACGAGGGGTACAGAAAGAAGCAAGAAAGGTACAGAAAGAAACAAAAGAAGTGCAGAAAGAAGCAACAGAGGTGCAGAAAGAGACAAGAGGGGAGCAGACAGAGGGAAGAGGAGTGCATAAAGAGGCACAAGGGTTGCAGAAAGAAGCAACAGAGATGCAGAAAGGGAAGGAGGGGTGGAGAAAGAGGCAAGAGGGGTGCAGAAAGAAGCAAGAGAGGTGCAGAAAGAAACAAAAGAAGTGCAGAAAGAAGGAACAGAGGTGCAGTAAGAGGCAGGAGGGGTGCAGAAAGAGGCAAGAGAGGTGCAGAAAGAGACAAGAGGGGAGCAGACAGAGGGAAGAGGAGTGCAGAAAGAAGCACAAGGGTTGCAGAAAAAAGCAACAGAGATGCAGAAAGGGGAGGAGGGGTGGAGAAAGAGGCAAGAGAGGTGCAGGAAGAAGCAAGAGAGGTGCAGAAAGAAGTGCAGAAAGAAGCAACAGAGGTACAGAAAGAGGCAAGAGGAGTGCAGAAAGAGGGAAGAGGGGTGCAGAAAGAGGCACGAGGGGTGCAGAAAGAAGCAAGACAGGTGCAGAAAGAAGCAAGAGAAGTGCATAAAGAAACATCAGAGATGCAGAAAGGGGGAAGTGGGAAGGGGAAATAGGCAAGAGTGATACAGACAGAAGCAAGAGAGTTGCAGAAAGAAGCTAAAGAAATGCAGAAAGAAGGAACAGATGTGCAGAAAGAGGCAAGAGGGGAGCAGAAAGAGGGAAGAGGGGTACAGAAAGAGGCACAAAGGTTGCAGAAAGAAGGGCCAGAGGTGCAGAAAGAAGCAAGAGAAGTGCAGAAAGAAGCAACAGAGATGCAAAAAGGGGGAACAGGGGTGGAGAAAGTGGCGAGAGGGGTGCAGAAAGAAGCAAGAGAGGTGCAGAAAGAAACAAAAGAAGAACAGAAAGAAGGAGCAGGGGTGCAGAAAGAGGCAAGAGGGATGCAGAAAGAGGGAAGATGGGTGTAGAAAGAAGCACGAGTTGTGCAGAAAGAAGCAAGAGAGGTGCAGGAAGAAGAAAGAGTAGTGCAGAAAGATGCAACAGAGGTGCAGAAAGAGGCAAGAGGGGTGCAGAAAGAGGGAAGAGGGGTGCAGAAAGAGGCACGAGGGATGCAGAAAGAAGCAAGAGAGGTGCAGAAAGAAGGAACAGAGGTGCAGAAAGAGGGAAGAGAGGTGTAGAAAGAGGCAAGAGAGTTGCACAAAGAGGAAAGAGGGGTGCAGAAAGAGGCAAGAGCGGTGCAGAAAGAAGCAACAGAGGTGCAGAAAGAGGGAAGAGAGGTGTAGAAAGAGGCAAGAGAGTTGCACAAAGAGGAAAGAGGGGTGCAGAAAGAGGCAAGAGGGGTGCAGAAAGAAGCAAGTGAGGTGCAGAAAGAGGCAAGAGAGGTGTAGAAACATGCAAGAGAAATGCAGAAAGAGGTAAGAGAATTGCTGAAAGAAGCAAAAGAGGTGTAGGAAGAAGTAAGAAAAGAGCAGAAAGAGGCAAGTGAGATGCAGAAAGAGGCAAGAGATGTGCAGAAATAGGGAAGACGAGTGCAGAAAGAGACAATAGGGGTGCAGAAAGAAGCAATTCAGGTGCAGAAAGAAGCATGGCAAGTGCAGAATGAAGCAACAGGGGTGCAGAAAGAGGCAAGAGAAGTGCAGAAAGAAGCAACAGAGGTGCAGAAGGAGGCAAGAGAACTGCAGAAAGAGGCAAGAGAGTTGTAGAAACAGGCAATAGAGGTGCAGAAAAAGGGAAGAGGGGTGCTGAAAGAGGCAAGAGAGGTGCAGAAAAGGGAAGAAAGGTGCAGAAAGAGGCAAGATGAGTGCAGAAAGAAGCAACAGAAGTGCAGAAAGAGGCAAGAGAAGTGCTGAAAGAAGCAACAGAGGTGCAGAAAGAAGCAAGAGAGGTGCAGAAAGAAACAAAAGAAGTGCAGAAAGAAGGAACAGAGGTGCAGAAAGAGGCAAGTGGAGTGCAGAAAGAGGGAAGAGGGGTGCAGAAAGAGGCACGAGGGGTGCAGAAAGAAGCAAGAAAGGTACAGAAAGAAACAAAAGAAGTGCAGAAAGAAGCAACAGAGGTGCAGAAAGAGCCAAGAGGGGAGCAGAAAGAGGGAAGAAGAGTGCAGAAAGAGGCACAAGGGTTGCAGAAAGAAGCAACAGAGGTGCAGAAAGAGGGATGAGGGGTGGAGAAAGAGGCAAGAAGGGTGCAGAAAGAGGCAAGAAGGGTGCAAAAAGAAGCAAGAGAAGTGCAGAAAGAAGCAACAGAGGTACAGAAAGAGGCAAGAGGAGTGCAGAAAGAGGGAAGAGGGGTGCAGAAAGAATCACGAGGGGTGTAGAAAGAAACAAAAGAAGTGCAGAAAGAAGAAACAGAGGTGCAGAAAGAGGCAAGAGGGGTGTAGAAAGAGGGAAGAGGGGTGTGAAAGTGGCATGAGAGATGCAGAAAGAAGCAAGAGGGGTGCAGAAAGAAGCAAGAGAGGTGCAGAAACAAACAAAAGATGTGCAGAAAGAAGGAACAGAGGTGCAGAAAGAGGCAAGTGGAGTGCAGAAAGAGGGAAGAGGGGTGCAGAAAGAGGCACGAGGGGTACAGAAAGAAGCAAGAAAGGTACAGAAAGAAACAAAAGAAGTGCAGAAAGAAGCAACAGAGGTGCAGAAAGAGACAAGAGGGGAGCAGACAGAGGGAAGAGGAGTGCAGAAAGAGGCACAAGGGTTGCAGAAAGAAGCAACAGAGATGCAGAGAGGGAAGGAGGGGTGGAGAAAGAGGCAAGAGGGGTGCAGAAAGAAGCAAGAGAGGTGCAGAAAGAAACAAAAGAAGTGCAGAAAGAAGGAACAGAGGTGCAGTAAGAGGCAGGAGGGGTGCAGAAAGAGGCAAGAGAGGTGCAGAAAGAGACAAGAGGGGAGCAGACAGAGGGAAGAGGAGTGCAGAAAGAGGCACAAGGGTTGCAGAAAAAAGCAACAGAGATGCAGAAAGGGGAAGAGGGGTGGAGAAAGAGGCAAGAGGGGTGCAGAAAGAAGCAAGAGAGGTGCAGAAAGAAACAAAAGAAGTGCAGAAAGAAGCAACAGAGGTACAGAAAGAGGCAAGAGGAGTGCAGAAAGAGGGAAGAGGGTTGCAGAAAGAAGCACGAGGGGTGCAGAAAGAAGCAAGACAGGTGCAGAAAGAAGCAAGAGAAGTGCATAAAGAAACATCAGAGATGCAGAAAGGGGGAAGTGGGAAGGGGAAATAGGCAAGAGTGATACAGACAGAAGCAAGAGAGTTGCAGAAAGAAGCTAAAGAAATGCAGAAAGAAGGAACAGATGTGCAGAAAGAGGCAAGAGGGGAGCAGAAAGAGGGAAGAGGGGTACAGAAAGAGGCACAAAGGTTGCAGAAAGAAGGGCCAGAGGTGCAGAAAGAAGCAAGAGAAGTGCAGAAAGAAGCAACAGAGATGCAAAAAGGGGGAACAGGGGTGGAGAAAGTGGCGAGAGGGGTGCAGAAAGAAGCAAGAGAGGTGCAGAAAGAAACAAGAAGAACAGAAAGAAGCAACAGAGGTGCAGAAAGAGGCAAGAGGGGTGCAGAAAGAGTCAAGAGGGTTGCAGAAAGAAGCACGAGGGGTGCAGAAAGAAGCAAGACAGGTGCAGAAAGAAGCAAGAGAAGTGCAGAAAGAAACATCAGAGATGCAGAAAGGGGGAAGTGGGAAGGAGAAATAGGCAAGAGTGATACAGACAGAAGCAAGAGAGTTGCAGAAAGAAGCTAAAGAAATGCAGAAAGAAGGAACAGATGTGCAGAAAGAGGCAAGAGGGGTGCAGAAAGAGGGAAGAGGGGTACAGAAAGAGGCACAAAGGTTGCAGAAAGAAGGACCAGAGGTGCAGAAAGAAGCAAGAGAAGTGCAGAAAGAAGCAACAGAGATGCAAAAAGGGGGAACAGGGGTGGAGAAAGTGGCGAGAGGGGTGCAGAAAGAAGCAAGAGAGGTGCAGAAAGAAACAAGAAGAACAGAAAGAAGCAACAGAGGTACAGAAAGAGGCAAGAGGAGTGCAGAAAGAGGGAAGAGGGGTGCAGAAAGAAGCACGAGGGGTGTAGAAAGAAACAAAAGAAGTGCAGAAAGAAGAAACAGAGGTGCAGAAAGAGGCAAGAGGGGTGTAGAAAGAGGGAAGAGGGGTGTGAAAGTGGCAAGAGAGGTGCAGAAAGAAGCAAGAGGGGTGGAGAAAGAGACGTGAGAGGTGCAGAAAGAAGCAACAGAGGTGCAGAAAGAGGGAAGAGGTATTGAGAAAGAGGCAAGAGGGGTGCAGAAAGAAGCAAGAGAGTTGCAGAAAGAAGGAACAGAGGTGCAGAAAGAGGCAAGAGGAATGCAGAAAGAGAAGAGGGGTGCCAAAAGAAGCACAAGGGGTGCAGAAAGAAGCAAGAGAGGTAGAGAAAAATGCAAGATAAGTGCAGAAAGAAGCAACAGAGATGCAGAAAGAGGGGTGGAGAAAGAGGCAAGAGAAGTGCAGAAAGAAGCAACAGACATGCTGAAAGGGGGAAGAGGGGTGGAGAAAGAGGCAAGAGGAGTGCAGAAAGAAGCAAGAGAGGTGCAGAAAGAAACTAAAGAAGTGCAGAAATAAGGAACAGAGGTACAGAATGAGGCAGGAGGGGTGCAGAAAGAAGGAAGAGGGGTGCAGAAAGAGGCAAGAGAGGTGCAGAAAGAGGCAAGAGGGGTGCACAAAGAAGCAAGTGAGATGCAGAAAGAGGCAACACAGCTGCAGAAAGAGGCAAAAGTGGTGCAGAAAGTAAAAGAGATGTGCAGAAAGAGGCAAGAGAAGTGCAGAAAAAGAAAGAAAGGTGCAGAAAGAAGCAACAGAAATGCAGAAAGAGGCAAGAGAGGCGCAGAAAGAAGCAAGAGTGGCTTGCACACCATTAGTATCAATTTAACACCCACATTTAGCAATAAGTAACAGGTGACCATTCTAGGTTTACAAAGGACCTTCCACCACTCTGTAATGCTTGTCGCTGCTTTTTTGTAATGTTTGAGCTAGAAACAAGGCTTTTTTTGTTCAAATCTGCAGATTAGGCAGCAGATGATGAATTATGTGGCTAATGCGGAAAATGTATAATTGTGCGAAAGTTGGTGCAGCCAAACAGTCGCATAATTCCAGTGGCCCTGCTCATACCTCTGACTAGGTCCAGAAGTGCTCCTCAGCTATTCCTTGTTTTTTTTGTCTCATTGAGTTCATAGTTTAGCTTCTATGGAAATGAGGAAGACTAAACCTGAGGTTACCACTCCACAACACAGACTACCATACCACATAATTACTCTCCATAACACATAATCCCATTCTACATAATTCCTATACACTAAATACCACATACTTTCTATCCATATACTTTCACTGCACAACATACCACATAATTCCACTACACACAACCTACATCCACTCCACTCCAAGAAACATTAATAAAACACTTTTAGATTTACAACGCTAATAGCTCTAATTCTTGCAAATGCGAAACCTATTACATTACAAATGCTTCTTTAACTTGTAGTCACGTTTGCAGAGTGGTGGAGAAAGGGGCTGGGCCTCCAACCAGCACTCAGGAATTCCGCTGCGTAGGACTTACAGGAGGTACCAGAAGGGCTACTTGGCCGCCAAAGTCCCTCAGGAGTAAAGTGGACTTCATCCCCCAACCCGTAGTGTGCCAAGAGGCGCGTTTGCAGAGTGGTGGAGAAAGGGGGCCGTGGCCTCCGAAGACCTGTTAGCAATCCCACTGTGTGGGACTTACTGGAGGTAACAGGAGGGGTAGTCGGCCCCAGGGACATCTTTGGGGGCCAACTACCCCTCCTATTATCTCCACTAGGTCCCACACAACAGGATTGCTAAGGTCTCATAGCAGGCCACGCCCCCTTTGCCCACCACTCTGCAAACGCGTCTCCTGGCACGCTCTTGGTTGGGGGATGAAGTCCCCTTCGCTTGTGGGGGTCCTTAGGGGCCAACTAGCCTACCTGTTACCTCCAGAAAGCCCCACACAGTGGGATTACTGAGAGGTAGACACAGGTCACATCCCCTTTCTCCACCACTCTGCAAACGCGCCTCCTGGTGAGCTCTTGGTTGGGAGATGAAGTCTCCTTGCCTCCTGAGGGTCCCTGGGGGCCAACTAGCCAAGAGGCGCGTTTGCAGAGTGGTGTAAAAAGGGGCATGGCCTCGGACCACCTCTCAGCAACCCCACTGTGTGGGGATTACTGGAGGTACCTGGTGGTCTAGTTGGCCCCTACGGACCCTTAGGATTGAAGGGGACTTAATCCCCCAATTCAGAACGTGCCAGGAGGCGCATTTGCACAGTGGTGCAGTGAGGGGGCGGGGTCTAGGGCAAGATGCCGGCTTTTTTTTTACATTGTTTTTGGAAAGGGGGGCTGTGTGGCCCCCCTTCCCTTAATTATTTTTGGGCCCTGGGGACCCCATCCCCCAGGGCCTGAGCATTTTTTATTTTTTTTTAACGGGAAGGGGGCCGCGTGGCCCCCCTTCCCTGGGTCACTATTGGCCCCGGGACCCCATCCCCTGGGGCCTGGCCTTGTTTTTCGATTTTTTTTATTTTCTTTTTCCTGGAAGGTGGACCGCGTGGACCCCCTCCCCTGGGCCACTTTTGGCCCTGGGGACCCCATCCCCCGGGCCTGGCCTCAGCATTGGGGACCATGGGGGAGCCCCAATGCCCCCACTGTCCCAGCCAGCTCCCCGCCTCCTGCGGGAGCCGGCATTGCTTTTGGGCAAGGGGAGCTGCTAAAATGCAGCTCCTCTTGTCCAAAAGCAATTCTGCTTTGCTTCTTTGAAGCGAGAGCAGGTTTCCTGCTCTCGCTTCCAAGAAGCAAAGCAGTGTTTGCTATGACAGGGCGGGAGTCGTGCTCTAGCCCTGCCATAGCAAACGGCAATGTCCCGGGGGTGGGCACCCCGGGACATTGCAGGAGCCGGCCCTGGGGGGTGGCGGTCCCCAGGGCCATCTAGGGTTCCAGGAGGGGGGCCTCACGGCCCCCCTCCCAACATTAACATAGCCCCGGGGAGGTGGTGGTCCCCAGACCCCCATATTAACATAATTTGTGCCCCGGGGAAGTGGCGGTCCCTGGGGCAGTGGGGGGAGGGGCAGGAGCCCCCCCACACTCATTTAATTTAATTGGAGCCCCGGGGAGGTGGTGGTCCTGGGGCAGCGTGGGGGGGCAGGAGCCCCCCATGCATTTTTTTGAAAAAAGCCCTGGAGAGGTGGCAGTCCCCGGGGCTGTTGGGGGGCCGCATGCCCCCACACATTATGAGCAAAGTCCCAGAGAGGTGGCGGTCCCTGGGTCTGTGGGGGCCCGTGAGGCCCCCTGCCCCTAATAAAGCAAAGCCCCGGGGAGGTGGCAGTCCCCGGGGCAGCGTGGGGGGGCAGGAGCCCACCCATGCATTTTTTTTAAAAAAGCCCTGGGGAGGTGGCGGTCCCCGGGGCTGCTGGGGGGCCGCGTGCCCCCGCGCTTAAAACAAATGAAGCGCGAAGCGTTTTAAAAAAAAAATATGCCCGTATTCGCGAACCCAGCACGAATTCGGGCAATTTTTTTTTTTAAATGGTTTTTGGGGCCCTGGGGGTCCTTGTGGGACCTCCTGAGCAGGCCTAGGGGGTCAGGGTGTTTCTACTCTGCCCCCTTTTCTTGTTTTTTTATCATTGTTTCTACTGTTTTCTTGTGATTTGGTTACCGAGTCACAAGATGGCTGCCAACACATTCTGGTTTAAAGTGTTGGCAGCAATCAGAATGAAGCTCGTGCCCGGGAGGGTTCGCGACTCCTCCTCGGTGCTTTCTGGACCAAGACCTACCTTTTTGCCAAATTTGGTGTAATTCCGTTTGTATGGTCTGTGGGTGGCCAAAAATTGGAACTTGTAAAATCATACACCTTTTTAGGAAAAATTGTGTGTGGCAACCTAAGTGATAAAACCCATATAGAAAATAACATCTCTAAAGCTTCCATGCAGGGGTAAAGCTTTGGCTCCCTCTATAAGTCTACTGGAAAAAGACATTTTGCAATTTTATTGGAGGTGTTTCGTGCAAAAATCCCCGCTTCCCTGCTGTATGGTATTGAATTGATCGATGTAGAGAAATGGGGTTTTTTAAAAGCAACAGAAGGCCAAATTTTAAGAAGTTTAGCCTCAGTTAACGCAGCATGTCCCGTGGCTGCCCTCAGGTTAGAATTTGGGCTGAGAAGCATCTGGGTACAGGGTCTCGCGGGGGTAGTGCGTTGGGTCCTAGGCCTGGCAAAGGGTGATGCTGGTACATTAAGATTTTTACTTCGGAAAGAAATTTTAGAACTTTTAAAAGAACAGTCATTAATTTTTAGAAATGTTAGGACTGCGGTTGATTTGCTGCAATTAGATAAGTCCCTGCTCTTTACTTTAACGTTGTATCAATTAAAGGCCACCTTGATACATGCCACCTGGGAATCAAGTTTTACAAGGGATAGGAAAGCTTGCACTCTAAAGAGGGGTATCCATCCGGTCATTGACTCCTGCGTGATAAATAAAGTACAGGCCTACATCTCTTGGAACCTGCCTCATGGAGTGCGCCGTTTTTGGCTATTATTGAGGCAGGGTATGCTCCCTTTAAATCCTTTACTGTCTAAATGGTATGGTTCTTCACTGATTTGTAATTTGTGCAATAATGGCCTCCAGGATGTTAATCATGTGTTATTTATCTGCCCTGCATTATTATTGTGTTGGCGTAAATGGATGCGACCAATATGTTTACAACTATCTATTCTTTCAGCCTCAGCACTAATCGATTCTCTTTATGAGCCGCCAAATGAAATGTTCTGCCATAGGATTTTTAACTTTTTTAAGTGTTTTATAAACATGTATTAAGGCTCATCAAGTGTGTAGGGAGCAACCGCTAATACTTGTTTTTAATTCTATGCCAATTGCACTAAGGGCATAAAGGATATTTTTAATTATCTTATATTATATATTATATTGTAATGTTTTAATCCAAAGATTTTTATATTGTTGGATCTCGCATAGGACTTGCAGATGTTTTGTTGGATAGGAATATTTTTTGAGTCAATTTTATATCAAAATAGATTCTTGACTATCATGTTGTTGGTTTTCCAGTTTATGTGGATCTCCACGGAGTTCCGTAATCATAAATAAAAATAAACTAATAAACTAAACTAATTCCGTTCAGCACTTCGGGCTGTAACCTGTTTCAAAATTCCTATGGAAATTAACATGTAGAAAACGTGTTTTGGGACACCCCTTTTTTGTCGGCCCCCGCTTGATGAATCATCCCGAAACTTTCAAGACAGGAGCTGACCAGAGTGCCCCATTAGTTTTGAAAATTTCGCGGATTCGTCAAACGGCGCTAAAGATATTGGCAAATCAATAAATGCTTTTCCTATGGATAATAGGTCCTAACTATAACTACCTACTGGCGACCGCCAGTAGGTTATATATATATATATATATATATATATATATATATATATATATATATATATATATATATATATA